>JAOSBO010198981.1:0-63160 GCA_027563915.1 Erythroxylum rotundifolium | reverse complement strand
CTTTCATGTAGTATGTTGTACTAGGTTTTTGGTATTGATGTACAGACAGTACAAGATGACAGATGTATACATTTCTGATTTTGATGAAATGAAATGAGGAAAATTTTTGGTTTAAAAAACATTGTGATTTTCATACTGATGTTTTATTATGATTCCATGTGAGGTGTTAGTAATGATTGATCGTAGTTCACCCTTATCATAGGATATGTATCGGAATGACCTGCGGGCTTCCCGGTGTGTACCCTGTGGTAAGGGGGTGCTGCAATGCCAATGTGTTATACTTCTAACTAAAGAGGTACCAAAGGGCATTTTTCTATCAAAACTGCCCAGCAAATGTGCCAACAGGCTGTTTTCCCTACCAAAGCCGCCCAACGATCATGTCAACAGCCTGTTTTTCCCATCGAAGGCATGCCAACGGGCTATTTTTCATGCCAAAGCTATCCTAATAGGTTGTTTTACCACCAAAGTTGTCCCAACAGGTTATTTTCTCACAGAAGATGCCTACAGGATGTGTGATAAGGGGTTGTTTTTGCCATTGAATATGTTCTAACAAGTTGATTTACTTTCCTCACCGATGGTGCCCAGTGACTGAGACAACATGCGATAAGGGGTTGTTTTTTCCATCAAATATGTGTACATGCATTGTTTTTCCAACCAAAAGTGCCCAATGAATACATCAACGGTTTTCTTCTCATAGGAGGTGCATAGAAATAATGTCAAAAAGCTGCTTTTCCCACCAAAGGTGTGCAAATGGGTTGTTTTCTCAACAAAATTGCCTAGCAACCATGCCAATGTGTTGTTTTCCCCACCAAATAGCTATTAACATGATATTTTTCCTACTAGGGGTGCTCAGTGACTGTGCCAACGAGCAGTTTTTGTTACCGAAAGTGCCCAGTGATCGTGCGAATGTGTTATTTTTCCCAAGAAAGATGTGCCAACATACTACTTTCTCACTGAAGGTGTCTAATGATCATGCCAACAGACTATTTTCTCCTTCAAAGATGTGCTAATAGGTTATTTTCTCACTGAAGGTGTCCACGGTCTGTTTTCCCAATCTAAAGTGTGCCAATAATCTATTTTTCCCACCAAAGATCTACAAATAAGTTATTTTTCCCACCAAAGGTGCTAAGCGACCGTGCCAACCAACTATTTTGCCATTCGAAGGTTTACCAGTGGGTTGTTTTCTCACCGAGGGTGCCTAATGATTGTGCCAATGTGCTGCTTTTCCTACCAAAAGTGCTCAGCGATTGTGCAAATAGGACATTTTGCCCGCCAATGTTGAGCCAAGAAGATGTTGTTCTCACTAAAGGTGCCCAATGATTTTCGCAACAAGATGTTTTTCCCATAGAAGATATTTAAAGGGTTGTTTTCTAGTCAAAGGTGCCTAAAGATTATATCAATGGGTTATTTTTCCCACCATAGATGTGCCAATGGATTGTTTTCTCACCAAAGGTGCCCATCAAGCTGGCCATCGGGCTGTTTTTCCTACCGACAATATGCCAATGAGCTATTTTCTCATCGAAGGTGCCCAACAACTATGCCAATGAGTTTTTTTTCCCATCGAATATATGCGTACGGATTGTTTTTGTCAACAAATATGTAGCACCGGGCTATTTTGCCCACCAAAGCTATGCTAATAGGATGTTTCTCAATATTGGTGCCCAGTGATGGTGCCAATAGGTTGTTTTTCCCACTAAAGGTGTTCAAACAAGCTCTTTTCACATTGAAGGCACCTAGTGATCTTACCAACAGGCTATTTTTCCCATCAAAAGTGTGTCGAAGGGCTATTTTGCCTAACAAAATTATGCCAACGGGCTATTTCCTCACTAAAGGTGCCCAACGACCATGCCAACTTGTTGTTTCTTCAACCGAATGTTTGCCAACAGGATATTTTTCCCTCTGAAAGTGTGCTAACGGTCTATTTTTCACATCAAAGTTGTGTCAGTAGGTTATTTTCTCAACAAAGATGCCTAGCAACTGTGCCAACCTGTTGTTTTTCCCACAGAAAGAGCCCAACAAATGTGCCAACTAGCTGGTTTTCCTACCGAAGATGTGTGAATTGGCTGTCTTCTCACTGAATATGGTAACGACCATGCCAACGTGTTGTTCTTCCCACCAAAGGGCGTTTTTCCTTATCAATAGTGCCCATAATATATGCCAACAGTTTGTTTTTCCTACCAAAGTTGCCTAGTGACCATGCCAACAGGTTGTTCTTCCCACCATTGGTTTATGAATGGGATACTTTTCCCATTGAAGGTGTCTCAACGGGCTATTTTCTTACAAATGTGCCACCAAATGTGTGCCAAAGAGCTATTTTTGCCACTAAATGTGTTTTAACGAGCTTTTTTGCCCACTCAAGTTATGCCAACAAAATGTTTTGTCATTGAAGGTGACTAGTGACTGAGCCAACATGCTACTTTTTCCATCAAATATGTGCAAACAGGTTGTTTTCACCACCAAAATTGCCCAACTAATGTACCAACGAGTTGTTTTCTCACTAAAGGTGCTCAGAAACAATGCCAATGAGTTATTTTTCCTACCAAAGCTGTGCAAATGGGTTGTTTTTTCACAAAGGTGCTTAGCAACCATGCCAATGTGATATTTTACCAAACTGGTGCCAACAGGATATTTTTCCTATTAAGGTGCTTAAAAATCATGCCAACGAGTTGTTTTTCTCATCGAAGATGTTCCAAATGGGTTTTTGTCTCACTGAAAGTGCCTAGCGACTGTGGCAACATGATCTTTTTCCCAATAAAAGTGTGCCAATGGGCTGTTTTCTCACTAAAGGTGCCTAATGATTGTTCCAACAGGCTATTTTCCTCACCAAAGGTGTGCCAATAGGTTATTTTCTCACTGAAGGTGCCCAATGACCTTGCCAAATGGTTTTTTTCCCATCTAAACTGTTCCAATGAGCTAATTTTCACTCTGAATGTCTACCAATAAACTATTTTTCTGATTGTAGGTGCTAAGCAATTATGTCAACCAACTGTTTTGTCAACTGAACGTTTGCTATTGGGTTGTTTTCTCGTCGAAGGTGCCTAACGACAATAGTAATGTGTTGCTTTTCCCACCAAAAATCCTTAGCGATTGTGCCAATTGGATGTTTTGCCCACCAAAGGTGTGTCAACAAGATCTTTTTCTCACCAAATGTGCCCAACAATCTTCCCAATATGATGTTTTTCCCACAGAAGATATTCAAACATGTTGTTTTCTAGTTGAAGGTGTCTAGTGATTGTACAAATGAGTTGTTTTTCCTACCGTAGGTGTGCCAATGGGTTGTTTTCTCACCAAAGGTGCCCATCGAGCTAGTCAAAGGCTTATTTTTCCCACCAACAATGTGCCAACAAGCTATTTTCTCATTGAAGGTGCCCAAAACTGTGCCAATAAGCTATTTTTCCCATCGAATATGTGCCTACAGATTATTTTCCCACTAAATGTGAGCCAACAGGATGTTTTGCCTATGAAAAGTGTGTCAATAGGATTTTTTCTAACTGAAAGTACCCAGTGATGGTGCCAATAGGTTGTTTTTCCCACCAAAGATGTTTAAACTAGCTATTCGCATATTGAAGGCACCTAGTGATCATGCCAACAGGCTATTTTTCTCATCAAATGTGTGTGAATGAACTGTTTTGGCTAACGAAGTAGTGCCAACGGGTTGTTTTCTCACCAAAGGTGCCTAGCGATCGTGCCAACTTATTATTTCTCCAATCGAATGTTTGGCAAGGAGATATTTTTCTGTCAGGATGTTTTCCAACGGTTTATTTTTCACATCAAAACTATGCCAATTGATTGTTTTCTCATCAAAGTTGCCCAACAACCATGCTAACCTAATGTTTTTCCCATCGATAGAGCCCAGCAAATGTTCAAGCTAGCTATTTTTCCCACCGATGGTAAGCCAACAGACTTTTTCTCACTGAATATTCTAGTAACCATGCAACATGCTATTTTTCCCACCAAAGGGCTACCAAAGGGCATTTTTTCCTATTAAATATGCATAGAAAATGTGCCAATAGGTTGTTTTCCATACCAAAGATGCCAAAAGACCATGCCAACGGGATGTTTTTCCCACTAAAGGTTTTCCAACCAGTTGTTTTTACCACCGAAGACATTGGTTGTTATCTCACCGAAAGTGCCTAGTAACCATACCAATGTGTACTTTTTCCTAACAGAGGTGTGCCAACGAATTTTTTTCTCACCTAATATGCCTAATGATAATTCTAATAGGCTATTTTCCCCACCAAAGGTATGCCAACAAGTTATGTTCTCATCGAAGGTCCCCAACAAACTTGCTAACCGGTGGTTTTTCCTACATAAAGTGTGCCAACGAGCTATTTTTCCTACCGATGATGTGACAATAAGCTATTTTTCCTACCAAAGGTGCCAAGCTATAGTGCCAACCAATTGCTTTGCCAATAGAAGGTGTGTCAACAATTAATTTTCTCACTAAAGGTGCCTAGCGACCGTGATGTGTTGCTTTTCCTACCGAAAGTGCTCAGCGAATGGGTCAATGGGATGTTTGCCCACTAGAGGTGTTCTAACACGATGTTTTTCTTACTAAAGGTGCCCAACGATCTTCACGATATGATGATTTTCATACAAAAGATATTCTAACGGGTTGTTTTCTTACTGAAGGTGCCCAACGTCCATACAAATGGGTTGCTTTTCCCATGTAGTATGCCAACAAGTTGTTTTCTCACAAAAGGTATGCAACAACCTGGCCAACGGGTCATTTTTCACATTGATGGTATGCCGACATATTCTTCCCAATGGTTATTTTTCCCACCAAATATGTTCCTACATATTGTTTTTCCTATTGGAGTTCTGCCAACAGGCTGTTTCTTACCAATGGTGTGCCAACTATTATTTTACCTATCGAAGGTGTGCTAACATGCTACTTTCTTACTGAAGGTGCCCATCATCCATGCCAAAGACTTTTTCCCACTAAATGTGTTCCAACAGACTGTTTTGTCCACCGACAGTGTGCCAATAGGCTATTTTGTTACCAAAGGTGCCTAGTGATCTTGCCAATTGGTTGTTTTTCCCACCAAATTTGTGCCAAATGGTTCTTTCTCCCACCTAATTTGTGCCCACATTCTATTTTACCTACAAAAGTTGTGCTAACTAGTTTTTTTTCCTTAGAAGGTATGCCAACCAACTATTTTGCCCATCGATGGTGTGCCAATAGGCTATTTTCTCACCAAAGGTGCCCACCAACTGTGACAACTCTAACTATGTAACAACAGGCTATTTTGTCCATCGATAGTGTGCGAATGAGTTATTTTCTCATTGGAGGTGCTCAACGACCATGTCAATAGGCTATTTTTCCCATTACATATGTGCCAACAGGTTGTTGTTCCCATTGAAAGTGTGCCAACAAGGTGTGTTTTACACCTAATATCTGGTAATGGGCAATTTTTCCTACTTATGGGTTGGTCTTCCTACCAAAGGTGTGGCAACTGACTATTTTACCAATCAAAGGTGTGCCAACAGGTTGTTTTCTCACTAAAGGTGCCCATCGATAGTTTTTAAGGTCTATTTTTACCACCGAATGTGTGCAAACAGGTTGTTTTTCCCACCAATAGTGTGCCAATAGACTATTTTACTACTGAAGGTGGCTAACGACCGTGCCATTAGTTTTCCCACTAAATACATGCCTACTAATTGTTTTTCCCACTGTATGTGTGTTGAAGGGTTGTTTTGCTGACCAAAGATGTGTGAATGGGTTGTTTTCTCATTGAAGGTGCCTAATGACTGTGCCTGCTTTTCCTAACAAAAGTGCTCCGTGATCTTGTGAATGGGCTATTTTGCCTACCAAAGGTGTGCCAACAGGATTTTTTCTCACTAAAGGTGCCCAGTAATGGTGCCAACAGGTTATTTTTCCTACCAAAGATGTTCTAATGAGCTATTTTCTCATTGAAGATATGTAGTGACTGTGCCGACAATCTATTTTTCCCATCGAATATGTGTCGATGGATGTTTTTACCTAACGACGTAGTGCCAATGACCTACTTTCTCACAACCTAGTGACTGTGCCAACTTGTTATTTCTCCAACCGAAAGTGTGCCAATGGTCTATTTTCCCTTTGAATGTGTGCCAATAGACTATTTTTCCCATCAAAAGTGTGCCTACAGGCTATTTTTCTCACTGAAAATTCCTAGTGATCATTTCAAAGTGTTGTTTACCCTCCAAAAGTGCCTAGTGAATGTGCCAACTGGCTGCTTTTACACCGATGATGTACCAACCCGCTATTTTCTCACTAAATGCGCCTAAAGACCATGCCAACTTGTTGTTCTTCCTACCAAAGGGTTACTAAAAGGCATTTTTCTACCAAAAGTGCCCAACAAATGTGACCACAAGTTGTTTTTCCTATCGAATGTGTCCAATAACCTTGCCAATGGGCTGTTTTTTCAACCTAACTTTTGCCAATGAACTATTTTTCTTACCAAAGATGTGTTAATAAACTATTTTTCCTACAGTAGGTGCCAAGTGACCATGCCAACTGACCATTTTATCCATCAAAGGTATGCCAATGGGCTATTTTTTCAACATAGGAGCCTGCGACTGTGTCAATGTGTTGCTTTTCTAATCAAAATCGCTTAGCCACCATGCCAATAAGCTATTTTGCCTCCCAAAGGAGTGTCAAAAGGATGTTTTCTCATCGAAGGTACCCAACAATTGTACCAAGGGGTTGTTTTTTCCTATTGTAAGTGTTCCAACTGTTGTGGATGCCATGGATGCATGCAATAGATACATGAGATTGTAGCGAAAGTGTCGAAATCTATATTTTGACACCACATCAACCCCCAAAAATAGAATCTTACAACTATGTATGGCTATGTAAAAGAATATGATATAGAAAACATTTTTATCTTTTGTTTCTCCTCCTTTCTTATTTCTTCTCCTTCTTTGGGTTATTGCAAACACCAAACCCTTTCTTGATCACCCATGAACATGCAAAGATCAAGAAGAAATAATGTACAAGGGTGATTTTAGCACAAAACCAGATGACTTCTGGTAGATGCTCAAAATGAAAAGAAAAATCAAGAATCTTATTGCATGCACTTCGATTAATGCAACAATTGCATAAATTACAAGGACAAGAATCAAGACACCTATCTCTTGCTCTAAAACTCTTCTAGAGCCCTTACAATCTCACTCAATTATATATCACATAAGTGAAGAACTCACTTATATATTAATTCGTGCCTCTAGTCACAATTGTGGCTCTTAAAATCAGGCTTGTCTTTGTTCATCATGGTGACCTGTGAGTTATAATCATGGTCTGCTTAAAAATAGTACTACACACTACATTTTTCATCTAATTTTTTATGTGTGTGACCCTTAGGTTCTAGGCTAGAAGAGTTCTCTCTCTTTCTAGAACTCTTTTAGAGCCCTTGCGCTCTCACTTAAGTGTGTAAGAAGTGGTTAGAATCTTATCTATATAAGTGAAGAACTCACTTATGTAGCAATTCATGCCTTCGTTCCTGGCCTACTTAAAAATAACCATGATCATGGCCTACTTAAAAATAGCCATAAACACTATGTTACCATGCAATTCATCCTTTCACAACACTATACCCCATTTGGTTCAGAGTATGCGGCATGAGTCAATTCCCACTAGACTAACTATGTCATATCTAGTCTAAGTGATGTTAGTTCTTATCCTGGGATCTCATTACTCTGTGTTATTGAAGACTTTCTTCATAACATATAACTGCTCTGGCTAGAGACTCCTGAGTAATGACCCTGACAACAAGTCGTGGGTATCATCTCCTTGTATCAAGAGTGGTGAATCCTTCATTGGCTACCCAAGTACCTTCGAATACCAATATCTGTACCCAATCACCACCCTAAGAGCAACCTCATCTTGAGATAACAAGGAATGACGTCAAAAAATAGGATTAGTATCAAAGATATCCTTAAGTACCTTAAGTCTAAGGATATTTGTACCATTGCTATGATGAGATTAATCATTGATATTTAATAGATTATCTATACGATAATCTCATTACGGGTCATCTGATGTACTTACTACTCTCTGTAGGCAACCATATGTTAACTTTAAACATCTTATGCTTACAGATTGTGAGATCCAATGCTTGATAAAATCAAATAATATAACATGTGATAGTTTGTCTGGATTAATAATGCCCTATCTTATTAAACCTATAACTAAGGGTTTTTTAGATACTAACATATTTGCACATGATAGGAATCTCATTATCATGATCTTATAATGATTTCCTTCTTGCTATGTTTTGTATCATGGGCTTCCTTAATTCGATTTATCAATTTATAAATAAACGAATATCAAATTAATAAAAAATGCCTTTCACTTTATTAATCAAAATAAAGTTTGTACAAAAGTGATAAATGTGATTACCTTTAGGGTACTAATCTAACAATCTCACCCTTGCACTAAAACAAGACAGAAGATGAGAGTACTCATATGAGTATATAGGATCATACTCATATGAGTCTTCTCATCTTATATCTTGGGACATATAGTTTTGGAGAGTCTTATCTAACGAGTCATAGGAAGAAACCATCTCTTGGATTGCTCCATGCTAAACCTATTTAGCACTCTGTCTATGTATGTTGACTGTGAAAGACCTAATGACTTCCTTGATTTTTCTCTATAGATCTTTAGTCCCAATATATAAGTTGCTTCTCTAAGGTCATTCATGGAAAAATTTTTGGACAACTAAATTTTGGCTGATTGCAAACTTGAGTCATCATTTCCTATTTGTAATATGCCATCCACATATAACACAAAGAATATGATAGCACTCCCACTAACCTTTTTGTACACACGAGGATCATCAGTATTTAGTGAGAAACCAAATTATTTGATTGTCTCTTCAAGTTGGATGTTCCAATTCCTAGATGCTTGCTTTAATCCACAAAAAGATTTCTAAATCTTGCATATGTTTTTGCCTTCTTTAGATATGAAGCCCTCAAGTTGTATCATATAGACATCCTCAATTAGGTTTCCATTTAGGAAAGTCGTCTTTATATGCACTCCTTTTCTTTAATGATAACCTTTGGTGACTAGCCTCGCTTTATAAGTAATCATTTTACCTTCTATGTTAATTTTCTTCTTGAAAATCCACTTGCACCCTATAGGTTTTAACCCTTCGAGTGGTTTTTAACTAAAGTAAATACTTGGTTTTCATACATGGAATCCATCCTGTACTTCATGTCTTGAAGCCATTTTTTAGATTTTGAACTCTTCAGAGGCTCTTCATATGTTATAGGCTCATCGTCCTCTATAAGCAATATTGCATTTTGTTCACTTATAAGAAATCCATTTCTCTCTCGAGCATTGCGCATCCTAATTAATCTATGAAAATTTTATGTGTTAGAAGGTTTAACTATTGTCTCATTTCTATAGATAACAATTTTGGGTTCAGGAAGTTGATCTATGTCTGTTTGAGCATCATTAAGTTTATCAAGTTCAACTTCGCTCCCACTTTGCTTTCTCAGAAATAATTATTTCTATAAAAAGACATCATACTTTGAGACAAAAAATTTTTGCTCTAAAGCATTATAGAGTTGATATCCAATTGCTTTCTTAGGATATCCTATAAACAGACATTTATCATATTTCGCTTCAAGCTTGTCTGATTACATCGGCCTCATATAAGCCGAATAACCCCAAACTTTCATATAAGAAAGGTAAGGCCTTTTGTTAGTCCATATCTCATCTGGAGTAACTTCAACTACCTTATAAGGGACTTTGTTTGTCATATAAATAGTAATCTCGAGTGCATAACCTCAAAAGGATTTCGATAGACTTGTTAAGCCCATTATTGACCTTCCATGTCCAATAAGGTTTAGTTTCTCCTTTCAGGCATACCATTATGTTGTGGTGTGTAAGGTGGAGTGCACTAAGATGCTAGCCCAATGTCTTCTAGATAAGTTAGAAGCTCCTCATTCAAGTATTCACCACCTCAATCTAATCGAAGTGTCTTAATGTTTCTACTGAGTTGTTTCTCTATTTCATGTCTAAATTGTTTAAACATTTCAAATGCTTCAAACTTATATCTCATTAGATACATATACCTATATCATGAATAATAATCGACAAAAGTATTGAAGTATACAAAACCACCTCTGGCCTAAATGGATATCAGACCACATATATCAGAATGTGTTAGGTCTAATAACCCATTCATTCGTTCATCATTTCCTTTAAAAGGTAATTTAGTAATCTTACTTGACAAGTAAGATTCATATGTGTCATATGATTCATAATCAAATGACACTAGGCTACCATTCTTATGTAACTTAATAATGTGTGTCTCACTTATATGGCCAAGTCGACAATGCCATAAGCAAGATGATTTTAAGTTATATCGTTTTTGTCTTTTATTGTCATTGATATTGAAAATTGGATTACACATATCTAACATGTAAATACCAATGCACAATATAGAAGTACCATTCAACTTTCATTATACTTAATTAAATAATCATTGCCTAGAAAATTTAAGTGAAATTTCACTTTATTAGGACACAAAACATATAGAATGTTCTTTGTCATAATGGGTACATAATACCAAATTTCCAAAACTATCTCTATCCCACTACGAAGATACAAAACATATGTTCCTATGGCTAATATAGCAACTCTCACCCTATTTCCCACCCATAGGCCAATCTCTCCCTTCTTAAGTGGTCGACTATCCCTGAGACCTTGCATATCAACACGTATGTATGAACCACATTCTGTATCTAATACCCAAATGTTATGATTAGAAATAATATTGACCTCAATGATAAATAACATACCTGGAGTAGATGGTGGGGCATCTAAATAAGCTATGCAATTCCTCTTTCAGTGTCCTTCCTTGTTGCAATGGAAGCATATCCCTTTTGATACTGTCCCCTTTGTCTACTTCTTGGCTACACCTCGTACTGACTTCTTAGACTTCTTTTTCTTTTAGTTCTTCATTGAAGAACCAGAAACAGAGTCCACCAGCATCATAGCCTTACTGTCTTTCTTAACTGTTTCCTTAGCTATTTTGAGCAAATTAATCAACTCAAGTATCATTATGGATATTTGGTTCATCCGATAACAAAATATAAATTATGAATAACTACTGATCAAACCAATTAGAATGAATCTATACTTAATTCATGATCTATTATGAAACTCAAGCTTGCTAACCTCTTAATATGTCCATTCATCTTTAGTGGATACTACACTGAAGATGATCCCTCAACCATCTTAGAACAGAAAAGAAACCTCGAGGTCTCGAACCTTTCAGACCGAGCTTGCTTATCAAATGTTTTCCACTAATGGTAGACTATGGTATGAGCATCCATAGCCTCATACTGCTTTTTCAGTTTTGGTGACATAGAGGCCAACATTATACAACTAACCAACTTTCTATCATTCACTTGCTTCTTGTAAACATTCTAATCTTAATTAGATGCATCGGCAATAGGGGATAGGGAAGTGGTTCATTTAGGACATATCCTAATTTTTTGAATTTGATAACAATTCTCAAATTTTGTAGCCAATCTAAGAAGTTAGGTCCTGTGAGTTTGTTAGAGTGTAATAAGGAGCATAGGTTCACTCTAGATGAAGACATCGTGAAAATTTAATAACCTAGAAGAGTGAGAGAAAGTGTTAAGAGTGTACAGTTAATGCATATCAATAAAGATAGAATGTACACTTAATGCATATCAATAAGGACTTTAATAATGCATTATATGTCCCAATATTCTTATTCAAAACCATAGCCCTCACTACGAATTTGAGAAAACTTACAGTTTTCTTATTGGGTCGATATTCAATATCACCAAGAATGACCTTGGGTTTGGCCAATAAGCCATCATAGGTCAATCGATAGGTATCATTCATACTAGTTACATTCATTTATACAACTATCGACTTATGCCATCAACTGTCGATTTAGCACATTAATTGGGTCATTAACTCTTAATTTGTGTACATGTCATGTACATAACCCAACTTCACCTCTATCTACATTAACCTTGGGTTTGCCCAATAAATCAATGCTTCCAGTTAGGACCAACCCTTTAATTAGAAAATCTAATTTCCATGGTTTGATCATATTTTTGTAGAGCAGGCTTTGGTTTACCCATCAACCCAACTCTTAAAGAACTCTAGCTCTTGCCGTATCAATGGAAGGCATAAGTACAAATATTTTGACTAAAGGATTTGTTCTTTAGTCTCTTTAATACTTAGATGATATTGTGTATATATATATATATAATATATATATCTTTTTTTTATTATGGACAAACCTTAAAATCCATCTAATGCAGGTATCACACAAAGGAGGTTTAATTTAGGCTGTGACTTGACTATGCATCTAAAGTTCATGATTTGATTTAACTATTGAACCTAATTAGTTACTTGCGTTAGTCTTGGCTAATCCGAATTATGAATGTTATTTGATTAGGAGCCCTAAAATTTAATTATTGTTATGTCCAAATTAAACATTTTTATCTGAATTATGACTAATTTCAAGCACTTGCATTAAGCATGCTATTACCATCAAAATAATACATTTCTTATCTCATAAGAAGCTTATTAAGGTCTTATCACCGAAATACATATACTATAAGTCATTAAGTACGTCAACTTCATCAACTTTGAAAAAGTTGACCTATGTTGACTTTAACTTGATTTATTAATTAAATCAAATTAAATCAATTCTAAAAAATCCAAAGTCTTATACACATTCTAAATGTGTCTAATAAAAAATTCTAGAAACTAATTTATAGGAATTGTTTATTAATTAATTGAAATAAGACAACACATTACATGTGTATGTCACTTGTCATATTATTTAACTCTAATCAAACATTTCATCATACATAAATAAGATAATCGCTTTAACAACAAGTTTCATGCATCTCATGCACGTGGCAACATCTCATTTTGCATGTGCATTAATAAAATTCATAGAAGCAACTTTTATAAAGATTAATATGGAATTTTCAAGCATTCACGTTGATTATATTTCTATAATTTCCCAAAACTTCATACATGCATCAAGCTAAAACGTAATTCCTAATAAAATAGCAAATGACATTTAATTACATTTTCCTTTGAAAAAAACATAACAAAACACCTTATAAATACTTTTGTGAAAGAGAATCAGAAAACATTTACAATTATTACAAAATTTTCAAAATCAGCACATGCATTCAATTTTCCAAAAACTCCCAGAAACCAACATATGAACATTCTAGATATTAATTCGAAATAAAATAGCAAATGACATTCAACTGCAATTTCCTTTGACATAAATATGTTATTATGAGAAAGAAAATTAGAAAAGCAATTTTTCTACAATTTACATGAAATCTAGCAAATACTTTGAGTATGTTCAATACATCATCTATTATATGCATAAAATTGCTATTATACCACTATTGGTGTTGTCATGGATACATACATCACATACATGAGATTGTAGTGGAAATGTCGGAATCTATAGTTTGACACCATAACATCCATTAAAAATAGAATCTTACATGCATGCATGGATACATAAATGAACATGAAATATAAAACATTTTTACCTTTTTCTTCTTCTCCTTTCTTGTTTCTTTGCTTTGTTTAGGTTATTGCAAATACCAAAACCTTCCTTGATCACCGAAGAATATGCAAAGGTCAAGAAGAAATAATGTGAAAGGGTGATTTGAGCACCAAACTAGATGAGTTCTAGTGAACGATCAAAATGAAAAGAAAGATTAAAAAATTTTGTTGCATACACTTTTATTCATGCAAGAATTGCATTAATTGCGAGAACAAGACTCAAAACACTTATCTCTCACTCTATAACTCTTCTAGAGCCTTTATTCTCTCACTCAAATGCATAAGAAGTGGTTAGACTCTTATGTACATAAGTGAAGAACTCACTTATGTACCAATTTGTGTCTTTGGTTATGATTTTGATCGTGGCTCAGCTTCAGTCAAGATCGTGACCTATAAGCACAGTCATGGCCTAGTTAAAAACAGCCATACATACTATGTTTTTCATCCGATCTTTTATACGTGTGATCCTTAGGTTCCCTGTTATTCTAGGCACTTGAATTAGCCATTAATTCAAGAAAATCACAAAGGGTTTTATGATGCCAATTTGTCAGAATATAAGGGATAAACTCTTCGATAGTTAGTTATCCAACTAATGAACCTTTCTATAGACAATTACCGTGTAATTCTTTCTTTCACCACAATTTACCCCACTTGGTTTGAAGTATAGGCTATGTGTCAACTCTCACTAGAATGACTACGTCACATCTAGTCCAAGTGATGTTACTTCTTGTCCTAAGATCTCATTACTCTCTGTGTCATTGAAGACTGTCTTCAAGACATATAACTGCTCTGACTAGAGACTCCTGAGTAATAACCTTGATAAAAGGCCGTGGGTATCTTCTCCTTCTATTAAGAGTGATGAATCCTTTGTTGGTTATCCAATTATCTTCGAATACCAATAGTTATACCTAATATCACCTTAAAAGCGACCTCATCTTGAAGTAACAAGAAATGATGTCAAAACATAGGAATAGTATCCAAGATATCCTTGAGTACGTCAATTATAAGGATATTTGCACCATTGCTATGGTGAGATTAATCATTGACATTTAATAGATCATCCATATGATTATCTCATTACAGGTCAATCGATGTACTTACTAGTCTTAGTAAGCATCCACATTTTAGCTCTAAATATCTTATACTCATAGTTTGTGAGATCCACTACTTGATTAAATCAAAGATTATAACATGTGCCAGTCTATCTAGATTAATCATGTCCTACCTTATTAATCATATGACTAAGGATTATTTAGATACTAACATATTTATACATGATAGGATTCTCATTATCAAGATCTCATTATGATTTCCTTCAAGCTATGTTTTGTATCATGGACTTCTTTAATTTGACTTAAGATCAATATCAATTCATATATAAATGAATATCAAATTAATGAAAAAAGCCTTTCACTTTATTAATCAAAATAAATTTTGAACAAAAGTACTAAAAGTGATTGCCTTTAGAGCACTACTCTAAGGCCAATGGGTTGTTTATTTACCGAAGGTACTCAGGGAGTTGGCCAACGGATTTTTTTGTCATTAAAAGTGTGCCAAGGAGTTGTTTTTCCTAATGAGTGTGTTAACAAGCTATTTTTCCTATCAAAGGTGTGCCAACAGTTTATTTTTCCTACTGAAGGTGTGCCAATGGGTTGTTTTGCCCATCAAAGTTGTGCGACGGGCTATTTTCTCACTGAAGGTTCCCATCAATTATGCCAGTGGGCTTTTTTCCCAGTGAAAGTGCTCTAAGACCGTGCTGATGGGCTATTTTGCCTACCAAAGGCTTGCCAACAGGATGTTTTATCAATGTAGGTGCTCGTCAATCATGACAATAGACTAATTTTCCCACCAAAGATGCTCCAACAAGTTGTTTTTTCATTGAAGGTACCTAGAGACCATACCAACTGGCTATTTTCCCTTCAAATGTGTGTCAACGGGTTGTTTTACCCAATGAAGATGTGCCAATGGGCTGTTTTCTCAGTGAAGGAGCATATTAAACATGCATATTTACTGTTTATCCAGTCGAATGTGAGCCAATGCATTGTTTTTCCTCTAAATGTATGCCAACGGACTATTTTGCCCATCAAAGGTGTGCCAACAAGCTATTTTCTCACTGAAGGTTCTCATCAACCATGCCAACATGTTGTCTTCCTATAAAAAATGCCTATAAAATGTACGAACTTGCTCTTTTTCCCATTGACGTTGTGCTAATAGATTGTTTTCTTATCAAATGTGCCCAACGACCATGCTAACGTGTTGTTCTCCCCTCCCCCCTCCCCCCTCCAAAGGGGTACTAAAAGGCTTTTTATCCTATGGAAAGTGCCTATCAAATGTGCCAATAGGTTGCTTTTCCTACCAAAGATGCCCAACGACCTTGCCAATAGGTTATTGTTTGTGCCGAAGGTATGCCAACATGTGATTTTCTCATTGAAGTTTCCCAATGACCTTACCAACGTGTTGTTTTTCCCACTAAAATGGTCCCAACTGGTTGTTTTTCCACTGAATGTAAACTAACGAGTAATTTTGCCTAGAGAAAGTGCCCAATAAATGCTCCAACGAATGTTCCAACGAGCTGTTTTCCTACTAAAAGTGTGGCAATAAGAAGCTTTCTCATGAAAAGTGCCCACTGAATGTGTGCCAAAGGGCTATTTAAGCTACTGACTATGTTTTGATAGGCTATTTTGCCCACCTAAGGTGTGCCAATAGAATAATTTCTCATGGAAGGTGCTAAATGACCTGCCAACATGTGACTTTTCATATTGAATATAAGCTAACGAGTTGTTTTCCGTGCAAAAAGTGTCCAATGAATGTGCTAATGGGTTGTTTTCACACCAAAGGTGCCCAGAAACAGTGCCAACGAGTTGTTTTTTTCCTACAAAAGGTATGGCAACAGGTTGTTTTCTTATTAAAGGTGCCCAGCTACAATGCCAACTTGCTATTTTCCCTACCAAATAGGTGTGAACAGGATATTTTTCCTACTAGAGGTGCTCAATGATCGTGCCAATGAGTTAGTTTTCCCATCAAAGATTTTCCAACAGGTTATTTTCCCACCGAGGATGCTCAACAACTGTGTCAATGCATTGTTTTTCCCAATGCTTGTTAGCGCTATCACCGAAGGTTCCTAGTGATAGTGCTAACAGGCTATTTTTCGAATCGAAGGTGTGCCAACAGGTTGTTTTCTCATCAAAGGCGCCTAGTAACCTTGGCAACGAGTTGCTTTTCCCATCTACAATGTGCCAACTATTTTAACCACCAAAGGTATATCAATAAGCTATTTTTCCTTTCAAAGGTGCCCATCAAAGGTATGCTAATGACCATCTTCTCACTAAAGGTGCCTAGCGACTGTGTCAATGTTTTGCTTTTTATAATGAAAGAGCTCAGCGACCTTGCCAATGAGTTGTTTTACCTACCAAAGGCGTGCTATCAAGATGTTTTTTGGCTGAAGGTTCCCAACAATCCTGCTAATAGGATATTTTTCCCATCGAAGGTGTACCAATAAGCTATTTTTCCTATTGAAGGTGCTGAACGACTGCTTTGTCCATTGAAGGTGTACCAATGGGCTATTTTCTAACACAAGATACTTAGCGACCGTGCCAATGTGTTGCTTTCCCCACTGAAAGTGCCTAGCAATTATGCTAACTGGCTATTTTGCCCACAAAAGGTGTGCCAACAGGATGTTTTGTCATCGAAGGTGCCCTATGATCTTGTCAATAGGATGATTTTCCCATTGAATATGTTTCAATGGTTTGTTTTCCCACTGAAAGTGCCTATGAATCATACTAATGGGTTGTTTTTCCTACCGAATATGTGTCAAAGGGCTATTTTTCCCACCAAATGTGTGCCAATGATCGTGCCAACTTGTTGTTTTCCTAGTCAAATGTGTGCCAACGGGCTTTGTTCCCATTGAAGTTATGTCAATGAGTTGTTTTCTCATTGAAAGTGCTCAGTGAACGTTCAAACAAGTTTTTTTTCCCACCAAAGGTGTGGCAACAAGGTGTTTTCTCGTCAAAGGTGCCCAAAGATCTTGCCAACAGGATGTTTTTCCCACTGGAGATCTTCCAACAAGCTATTTTCTCTCCAAGGTGGCTAGTGACTATGCCAATGTGTTGTTTTTCCCATCAAATGTTTGTCAAAGGGTTGTATTCTCATCAAAGGTTCCCAGTGATCATGTCAAATTGTTTTTCTAATAGAATGTGTACCAACGAGTTATTTTTCCTACCGAATGTGTGCCAAAAAGTTGTTTTCTGCATCAAAGTTATGCTAATGAGCTATTTTTGCCACTGATGATGTGCAAGAGGGCTCTTTTCTTAACGAATATGCCCAGTGACGATGACAATGTTCTATTTTTCCCAACAAAAATAGGTGCCAACGGCCTATTTTTCCCAACAAAAATAGGTGCCAACGGTCTATTTTTCCTACCAAAATGTCTAGTGAATGTTCCAATGCACTGTTTTTTGTACTAAAGATACATAATGATAGTGCCAATATGTTGTTTTCCCATCAAAGGTGTGCAATATCTATGCCAACGAGCTATTTTCCCACCAAATGTGTCCCAACAAGCTTCTTTTTTTTACACCAAAAGCATCCAGTGTCCTTGCTAATGAACTATCTTTGCTAGTGAAGTGTTACCAATAGGATGTTTTTCCCACCAAAGGTGTGCTAATAAGCTATGTTTCCTACCGATTGTTTTGTCCATCGGTGGTTGGACAACTTGTTGTTTTCTCATCAAAGGCACCCAACAACCCTACTAATGCTACTTTTCACACCAAATGTGCTTAACGGCTATGCCAATGGACTATTTTTTCCACCAAAGGTGTGCCAATAAGACGTTTTGTCATCGAAGGAGGCTAATGATATTGCCAATGGACTATTTTTTTGCCAATGGTGCCTAATGATTGTGCAACTTCTTGTTTTTCCAACCGAATGCTTTCCAACAGGTTATTTTTCCCAACAAGCATATGCCAGAAGACTGTTTTGCCCACTAAGGTGTGCCAACGGGTTGTTTATGCCAACAAAGGTGTGTCAATAGGTTATTTTCTCATCGAATGTGCCCAGTAACAAAGCCAATGTGCTATTTTTCCCATCAAATGGGTGACAATGGGTAGTCTTTTCACCAAAGCATCCAGTGAATGTGCCAATGCCTTGTTTTTCATATTGAAGATACCAAGCGATAGTGCTAATGGACTATTCTACCCATCGAACGTGTGCTAACAGGCTGCTATCTCACTAAAGTCGACCAGTGTCCATGCCATTTTCTCACCAAAGATACCTAGATACTATGCCAATGAGCTGCTTTTTCCATCAAATGTGTGCCAACGTGTTGTTTTCTTTTATAGAAAGTACCCAGCAATCTTGCCAGCGGCCTATCTTGCCTTACAAAGGCGTGCCAACTAGCTATTTTCTCGCTGAAGGTGCCTAATGATCCTACCAACATGCTACTTTTCCCACCGAAACTACTCAGCGACTGTCCCAACTAGCTGTTTTACCCACCGAAGGTGTGCCAACAGGATGTTTTCTCAGTGAACATGCCTAGGGACATCTTCTCTAACCCAACTAGTTGTTTTCTTACCTAAAGAGCCCAACGATCAAATCAACGTGTTATTTTTCGCATCGAAAGTACCCAGCATTTGTGCCAACGTGCTATTTTTTGAACAAAGAGGTACCAACGGGTATTTTTTCCTACTAAAAATTTCTAGAAAATGTGCCAAAGAGTTGTTTTTCCTACTGAAGGTGCCTAGGGACTGTGTCAATGGGCTGTTTTACCCATCGAAGGTATGCCAATGAGCTATTTTCTTACCAATGGTGCTCAGTTATCGTACAAACTATTTTTTTCCCGCTTAATGTGTGTGAACGGGCTCATTTTCCCACAGAAAGTGCCCGATGATTATGCAAACAAACATTTTTTGAAACTGAAGGTGCCTGATGACCTTACCAACTAGCAATTTTTCCCACTGAATGTGTGGCAACCGGTTATTTTGCCTACTGAAAATGTGACGATCGGTTATTTTCTTGTTGAAAGTGCCCAATGACCTTACAAACATGTTGTTTTTCCCATCGAAAGTCCCCAAAAATCATTCCATCTAGCTATTTTTGGCACAAAAGTGTGCCAACATGCTTTTTTCTCATCAAATGTGCCAGTGACCATGCCAACATGTTATTTTTTCCATTGATATGTCCAATGAATCTAAAACCGCACTATTTTTCCAACTTAAGTTATCGAATGATAGCGCCAACAAGCTGTCTAGCCCATCGAGATGTCTTCTCACTAAAGGTGGTCTACAATCATGCCAATGGGTTGTTTTTCCTATAAAAGATATTCCAATGGCTTTGTCCTCACTAAAGGTGCCTAACGATCATGCTAATGGGCTGCTTTTTCCCATATAAGGTTTGCCAATGAACTATTTTCTCACTAGTGAAAATGGAATTCATCCTTTGTTTTTTCCTTTCCATTCATTAGGATCACTTTCGTTTTGTCAATTTTGTTCGAGGGATTGGTGACTTACCTATTCAGTGACTTTGGGGGAACAAGTGTACAGTGAATGTGCTAAAGGGTTGTTTTTTCAACTAAAGGCTCCCAACAATCATACTAATGAGTTGTTTTTCCCACTAAATATGTGCCAAAGGACTATTTTTGCCACCAAAGATATGCCCACGGGCTAGTTTCTTCCAAAGGTGCCTAGTGACCGTGCTAATGTGTCACCTTCTCCATCGAAAGTGCTCAGCGATAGTGCCAACAGGTTGTTTTTTGCACCAAAGGTGTGCCAATAGGGTGTGTTCTCACCAAAGGGGTCCAGTGACGGTGACAACAAGATTTTTTCTATCGAAGGTGTGCTAACAGGCTATTTTCTCACCAAAATACCCAATGATCCCATCACCTATTGTTTTTCTATCTGGATGTATGCCAATGGGTCATTTTTCCCACCAAATATGCGCCAAAGGGTTATTTTGACCACCAAAGAAGTGCCAACAAATTGTTTTCCCACCTAATATGTGCCAAAGGGTTGTTTTGATCACCAAAAGGTGTGCCAACAAGTTGTGTTTCCTGTAGAAATGCCCAACAACCTTTCCAACGGGTTACTTCCCACCGAAGGGATGGCAACGAGCTACTTTTCCCACCAAAAGTAGCTAGTGAATGTGCCAATGGGTTGTTTTTCCTCTGGAAAGTGCTTATGTGTCATTATTCCCACCGAATATGTGGCAACGAGCTGTTTTACCGACCAAAGTGATGCTAATGAGTAGTTTTCTCATCAATGGTGCCCAATGATTACGACAACATACTATTTTTTCATTTCAAAATTTACCAACAGATTGTCTTTCACACTAAAGATATGCCAACATGTTATTTTCTAACTAAATATGCCCAATGATCGTGTCAACGAGTTGTTTTTCCCATTAAAGGTGGCAAACTGACTATTTTCTCACCAAAATGGCCTAATAACAGTGCCAATGGGTTGTCTTTCCTACATAATTTTTGCTAACTAGCTAATTTCTCATCAAAGGTACCTAGGGAGTATGCCAAGAGCTATTTTTCACACCAAAAGTGTGCCAACTAGTAGTTTCCCCTACTGAATTGGGTCGACGGGCTATTTTTTCTCTAAATGTGAGCAACAACTGTGCCAACTAGTTGATTTTCGCACCGAAACAATGCCAAAAGGCTATTTTATCATCGAAAGTGCCTTATGAACATGCCAACGAGCTTTCTTACCCATCAAAAGTTTGCCAACAGGTTGTTTTTCCCACTGAAGATGTGCCAATGGGTCGTTTTCTCATCTAAAAGTGCTCAATGACATTGCCAACGACCTTTATAACCAAGAAAAAGTGTGTCAACCGATTGTTTTCTCACCGAAGGTTCCTAAAAAATTTGCCAATGTGCTATTTTTCCCATCAAAGTTGAGCCAATAGGTTGTTTTCTCACTGAAAGTTCCTAGTGAACATGCCAACGACCTATTTTATGATCAAAAGTGCGTAAACAACATGTCAAGAAGTTGTTTTGGCCACCAAAGGTGGGCCACTAGAACATTTTTCATATTGAAGGTGTGCCAACAGGCTATTTTCTTACCAAAAGTGCTCAAAGACTTTGCCAACATGCTATCTTGCCCAGCGAAGGTGTGCCAACCTTCTATTTTATCACCAAAGTTGCCCAATGACAGTGATAGCATGCTACTTTCCCCAGCAAAGATGCTTAGTGATAAGTTTGAATTGCATCATATTTTATAGCTTAGTTTGATATGTATTTAAGTGTTAACTTAATTGTTTAGTGTGTGTTTAGATTAGAATTGTGTTCGTTTGCTAATTAATTATGTTTTTATGCGTTAGTCAGGTCTTTGAGTTTAATTATTATGCCTTTAAGGCACCTTGATATTTTAGTATTTCAAGGTGAACATCAAAGAATAGAGAAGTTTTGGAGAAACTCAAGCTGAAACAACAGCCCACAATTATGACACAATAGGCCATGATCATAACAAAAGTATTGGAGTTAGCCCATGATCATGGCTTAATTGCCACAATCGTGACATAAAGCTTAGATGTGACCCATGATTGTGACTTATAGGGCCACAATCGTAACAAAAGCACTGGAGTCAGCCCACGATCATGGCCTAATTGCCACAATCGTGACATAAGACTCATATGTGACCCACGATCATGACTTATAGGGCCACAATCATGACCTACATTGGGAAGCCACATAGACGTTTAGTAAAGTCAAGTTTCGAGGGATTTTTTGGACTTTTCAGATCCTAGAAAAACCCTAGGGCTGTCAAGAACGCAAAAGGTATAGAAAGAATAAGACAAAGAAAATAGGGAACTTTCGCATCAGCCACCATGAAGAAACCCTAGAGAGAGTTCATCAAGAGATCGAGAAAGAGAAGAAGGAAGAGAGAAATGTAGAATAAGTTAAAGTGAAATACTTCCTAGAATCATAGGTTTCTCAATGTTACTACCTCCATCATCCATTTAGATCTTGTTTTTGGTATATTTTCCATTTTATTAATGTATAGAATTGGAATAGTCGTTGATGACTGAAGTGTGTGAATGTTGACGATGTCTAAACTCACCTTCAGGGTGTTTTTTTCCTTGGATTAATAAAAATATGATTATTTTATGTTATTTGGATTCATTGTAATTGATTGCTGAGATTGCATAATTGGGTAATAGACTGAAAGGGTGAATCAAATGAAAAATAATTAAATTGGGCTAGCAAGAGTTAGGTGATTTAATAAGAATGAGAAACTACTCAAATCGGCAATTCTTGAAGAGAGATCTCACATAAGTTCCTAGTAATCTATTAGAAAACTTCAGATCTAATTAGGGTTTGGATAGATTATTAGTTGAGAAAATTCAACTTTCCATAATCCAATCAGGGCTTATAATTTGGGGTTAATGGTTATAAGTTGAGAGAGAGTAATCAAGCCTAGGATCATCTGGGACCAATGATCTAATAATTCATAATCAATTAGGTTAGTGTTAAAGATAGGTAAAAAAATTCCCTCTTCTCTCAGTTGGTAGTTCTTTAGGTCGATTCTTGAATGTGTTCATTGCTATTGCTAATTTATTAATATTTCATGACTGATTATTGAATTGAATTACTTAATTAAATTGCATTCCTTTCTGAATTTTGTTACATTTTGAATTATTGTGAATTGTTTTGGCTTTAGATTTTAGGATTAGATTATCCCTCTTTTTGGGATCGACATCTTAAGTACTATACGAACAACTCGTACGCTTACAAATTATCGAGGTTATTAATTAGAACTTATACACATCTGAAAACCACGATCAAGTTTTTGGCGTCATTGCCTAGGTGGTGATTAGTTTAGTTCTATAGTTTAAAGTGTTTAGTTAGTTTTAAATTTTAAATTTTTGTTCTTTCTTTTATAATTCTGAAATCATGCTCTTGCATGAACACAAGAGTCACTAGAGGTTCGAGTTGTGCAGCTGAAACCTTAGATTTAGACATCACTCGTCTAAAACAAACCATTAGGAAAGCTCGACATGAAAAAGAAGAAGAAATCGTAAAATCAATAATGGTTGAGGAATCTTGGCAAATTTTAGACCACAAAGCAAACCAAGGACATCAACAATGGACCCTTATGGACTTTATGAGACTAGAGTTGAATGTGGTTAACCAAGGAGTAGCTAGGCCACCCTTATAAGCCATATCATTTGAAATCAAACCAACCCTCCTAAGCATACTTTAATAGAATGTGCAGCTTTATGGTCTAACAAACAAAGATGCCAATGCACATATAATGAACTTCCTTGAAATATGTGATACTTTTTGGTACCATCAGATGTCAGAAGATGTGGTAAGAATTAAGCTTTTTCCTTTTACCCTTAGAGATAGAGCAAAGGCTTGGTATTATTCTCTCAACCCAACTAATGTCATGATGTGATAATAGCTAGTTTGTGCTTTCTTAGGCAAATATTTTCCCCTTACTAAGACCAATAAGATCATCAAGGAAATTAACTTCTAGTAAAGTGATAGGGAATCAATCTGCAAAGTGTGAAAAACATGCAAGGACTTACAACAGAAGTGCCCACATCATAACTTACCAAAGGAATTCTTGGTACAAACATTCTACGATGGATTAACCTTATATACGAGAGGCACAATTGACGCAGCTTCAGGGGGATCACTAATGAGAAAGATGGTTGATGAAGCAGAAAAACTAATAGAGGAGATGGTGAGTAATAGCTTCCTATAGATGAACGAGCAGAGTAGACAAACTACTACATTCCATGAACAAAAGGGAATTGCAGTTGTTAACCAAATGACAAAAATGTAAGCTAAAATTGATAACTTAATGCGATATCTTAACAACATGAAGGATTCATTCTCAACTCCCATGAAAGTCATGCAACTTAAGTGTGAATTCTATGGGGAAAGGAACCATGGTACGGTGGATTGTTACTTGATAAAGAAAAGTGATCCAGATCAAGTGAATTATATGGGAGCTTAATATGACGAGGTGGGGGAAACAATCCTCACTCCAACACGTATAACCCTGGGTGGAAAAATCACCCTAACATTTGTTTGACATATATTGCCAAAGGATAGTTTAGACCTTAAGGACAATCAAGCTTCCAACTGGATAAACCAATCTCAATGGAATCCAAGTTAGATAAGATTTTAGATAAAATTGGAGGCATGTAGGATGCATATAAGAGGCTTGAAAGCAAATTTGAGCAAGTCACCAAGAACCATGCCTTTTCAATACGCAATCTAGAAGTCCAATTAGGTCAACTAGCAGAGGTAATATCTACTCAGAATGCAGGAACCCTTTCAAGAGATACTAATTCTAACCCAAAGGAACATATTATAGCCATCACTAATACCCAGGAAAAGGAACTTAAACATGTTATGGAAGATGGAGATGAAGGAAAAGGACAAGTAATTATGAAATTCCTTCTAAGTGAACTTGTAATTGAGTTAATTAAGGAACCTAAACCTGAAATTCAATACCCTATTCTAGCTTAGCGGAACTCAATTTCCACAAGCACAATGAGGAATTTTAAGGAGGTTAAATCAAATAAGGTTGAGTACATAACAGAACAATTACAAACAGGGCTCACACTAAAGGAATCAGTCAAGCAGAAGGTTAAGGAGCATATAACAAGAGAAAACACTAACATAACATAGAAGAAAGGGGACCCAGGGGATTTTTACATTCCTTGTAGTATCAATGGAGTCAATACAGATCGGGCATTCACAAATTTGGGAGCGAGTATCAATATGATGCCCTATACCTTTAGTCAGAAGTTATGGTTAGAAGAGTTAAAACCCACAAAGATGTTAGTAAAAATGGCTAATAGAATAGTTCATCAACTGAAGGGGATTATTAAGGACATGCAAACATAAATTGATAAATTTACCTTTCCCATAGATTTCTATATATTAGATATTGGAGAAGATATAGAAACCCCTATGGCCCTTAGATGACCATTCCTAGCTACTGCTCACTCAATAATTGACTAGATGGGGGTGAACTCACTCAGAAAGAAACAAATAACCTTCAAAATGTCAAAAAAAGAGAAAATAGTGCTTCTTTACCTCCAACTTATCAAGGAAACCAAATCTAGAGGACAATGGGAAGATATTAAGGAACCTGGGAATGTATTCAGAAAGAAATGATTACATAGAAGAAGGCAAAGGAAGGGGAATCACAAGGAAGGTGGAATGCATAGCATGGTAGATTATGTGCAAATCGTGAGATTAGTGACTACAAAAAGATTAGTACACCATTCATTTGAACCACTATGAACTAAAAAAAGAGCATCGAGCTACTAATGATAAAAGAAGCTTTGAATGGGAGGCAACCCATGGAATTTTATTTCCTTTTATTTTTTTTTAGAAAATTTGAATTTTGTAGATAGGATTATTTTGTTTCCAAATAAAATCAGGAAGGCATAGGACTTTGATATGAATTTGATGATCGATGAAGTACACAAGGAGAGGTGAAAGGTCCGCAAAGAGTTCATAAGTGACTTCGAAAAGTGAAGTAGAATAAAAGGAAAAAATAAAAAATTGGTGGAAAATCGTGGCTTGCGGCATGGTAAAAAGGCACACGTGACTGTCATTATCAAAATTTACTATTTTACCCTCCAATCACCTATATATTTAGTTCTAACTTCACTTTTTCACTCACTTTCATTTTTACTTTATCTCTTTAAATTTGAAACTTCCAAACCCTCTTACTTCTCTCTACCTAAATTTCAAACCTCCAATATCTTCTAACTTCTATTGACTCACA
The DNA here is from genome assembly GCA_027563915.1 of Erythroxylum rotundifolium. Lineage (NCBI taxonomy): Eukaryota > Viridiplantae > Streptophyta > Magnoliopsida > Malpighiales > Erythroxylaceae > Erythroxylum > Erythroxylum rotundifolium. The sequence continues at coordinate 36,826 of JAOSBO010198981.1, read as the reverse complement.
AGCCAGTATGTCGTGCATCAAACAAATAGTAAAGCATTATCAATTAATGGGGTGAAACCAAGTCTTCAGATGAGGGAAAAGAAGCAGGGTGGCAAATTACGGAGCACCTTTCCCGATCTTCTTAGATGAAGAAGGTATTCATTTTCATTCTATTTGTAATAAGCAAATTATAGTTCCAAAGTATTTTCATTTTGAAACTTTATATAGTTTAGAATTGCGAGACAAGGTCAAAAGTTTAGTATAAAAAATTCAATGGGGTCAGTTCATTCAATTTTGATTCCCAGTTTACGAAGAACTTACCTTAGAATTTTTTTACATCCCTTCAGTACAAATCCAACAAACCAAGGGAATTTCAGTTTAGGTTGTGGGGATAACCTTATAGGCTTAAATATGGAATTTTGTATGAAATTTGTGGTTTCCCCGAGTTGTCCATAGTGCGTCAGCATTATGATATTTATGTCAACCCCTACTAGACTGAACTAACTAGGTTAGAGAGTTTTGACGCTAAGAATGTATGCAACAACATCATTAGGAGCCATAACACTTATTGATACACAATTTAATGTTTCAAACAGTGTTTGACAGAAAAAAAACTAACAAGTGTTTGACGAAAGAACTTTTCATATTGTGGTGCATGGATTATAGCATCATAGTTTGCACAACCACCCCCGTCTTTAACACCATTATTGCTACTTGAAAGAAGAGGATCAATAACTTAGGAATGGGCTACTTGGTTTCTACTATAGCTAATAACTATGGAGTTGAGTGCAACGAACTCACATTCTACCATCTTGAATTAATATACTGTCATCGTATATGGAGATCCGAAATCCTAAAATCCCATAATATGGAACTTTAGGATATTAGTGCCAAGACACACGTCAAGGGAAGGATAGGTTAAACAAGTTCAAGTGCTCAACAATAACAAAAAGAGGATTCAGCTAGCAAGGAATCCTAGGAAGAAGAAGAAATAGAAGAATCAGGATGGAAGAAAGTACTATATACAATCTCTGTAAACATTAACGTAAATACAGATATACTTGTGGAGAAATTCAAAAAATGGAGGAGATGGCCCAAACTCAACAACTTTAGAGCTGTGACATACATCATATCCATCATTATTTCGAGGCTTAGGGCATTCAATTGCTACCTTCAACACCATCCCCACCATCATCACCATAAGGCTTTGTTAAATTTAGTCTTCATTTTTATTTTTCATTTTACTTTAATTTATGTTTCATCTTTCTTTATGTGCTTGTTCATTCCATTCTTACATTTAGGACAATGTGTTGTTTAAGTGTAGGAAAGGTTATGTGTTTTTCTTTGAGTGTGATTCGGCTTTTTGTATGATAGTTGTTAAGTTACATTTTGTGAATTGTGTGAATGTTTTAGTGGATTAGATGGATTGGAATTGATTTAATTTTTAACATATTCTATTAGGTTGTCAAGAATCATTAGCTCGCAAAATTAGCGAATTGATGGCTTTGACTAAATATGTAGCCTAATTAGGATTTAGTGTGAGTTTGTCACCCTCTAAATTGTCACATTCATTTATAATTTGAGGCCTTTTGACTTAAGTAGTTTTACTAGTATTTTTCATGGAAATGAGTCCCTAAAGCAACAAGGTAGGTAAAAAAAAATTGTGATTTCTAGATAACTATTCCATTAGCCTTCGGGTTATGAATAGGGCTAGTAGCCAATTAAAACATGATATAGTTGAGTAGTTGGATCGACACACATCACAAATGTGTACATTCAAGTAAAAAGGCTATAACGACATTCCAATTAGGAAGCTTACTTAAAAACATATGACTTAGTCGAGTACCCAGATTGACATTCATTACCAATGTTTGCCTCCTTACAAAAAGACTTAGTCTACGTTCACAAAAAGTAAATAAAAAATGTTTTCAAAGAAAAACCTACCAAACTTGTAATAGTTGAATTTTTATGAATACATACTTAGGAGTAGTTATAGAATCTGAATGACTAAAGAACTATTAATGTATGTGAATAATTGAAAAGGGTAAACAATTTAACACTTGAGTTTGGATTAATATATATATGTCGGCCCAAGATGCGGATTTAGCATGTTAATGATTGAATTGATTTGAATGATTGTGTTTAAAATTAAGATGATTTCATGAAGTTGAAGCCATTGTCTCATTACTACAACGTGTTCTATGTGAATTTCTTTACGTTTGTTGTTTTGTTTGCTTAATAAAAAGCAAATATTTAAGTATGGGCTTTTGATAAGTGTGAATTGCATCATGTTTTAGGGCTTAGTTTGATAGGTATTTAGGTGTTAACTTAATTGTTTAGTATGTTTTTAGGTTAAAATCATGTTAATTTGTTAATTAATTGTGTTTAAGTGCTTTTCTAGGTTAGTTAAGTCTTTAAGCTTAATTATTATATCTTTAAGGTATCTTAATGTATTTACTAGTGTTTCAAGTTAACATCGAAGAATGGAGAAATTTTGAAGACATTTTGGCTTAAAAAGTGACCTATAAGCATGGCACAATAGGTCATGATTGTGACAGAAGCACTGGAGTAAGACCATATGCCACGATCATAACAGAAGCCCAAGATATGGCCCATAATCATTGCTTAATAGCCAAGATCTTAACATAATGCTCAGATTTGACCCATGATCATGGCTTATAGGGCCACAATCATGGCCTTCGTCAAGCAGAGGAACATACACTTGGAAAAGTTAAGCTTTGATGAAATTTTTGGACCTTTCAAACCCCAAAAAAATCCTAGGGTTGCCTAGAACACAAAAGGTAGATAAAGAACAAGATAAAGAAGATGAGGAGCTTTTATATCAGCCGCTATTAAGAAACCCTAGAGAAATTTCATCAATAGATTGAGAAAAAGAAGAAGGAAGATAGACTTGGAGAAGAAGCCAATATGAAGTACTTCCCAGAATTGGAGGTTTCCCAATCTTGCCGCCTCTATCATCCATTCAGATCTTGCTTCTAGTATATTTTCAATTTTTATTATATGGAATTGGAATAGCCATTGATGATAGGATTGTATGAATGTTGAGGATATCTAAACTCACCCTCTGGTTGGTTTTAACCTTGATTCAATAAAAATTTGATTGTTTTATGTTATTTGGATTTATTGTGATTGATTTCTGAGATTGCATAATTTGATAATAGATTGAGAGGGTGAATTGAACAAAACATAATTAAATTGGGCTAATGAGGGTTAGGTGATTTAATAAGAATGAGAAATTAATTAAATTGTTAATTTTATGAAGAGAGATCTGACATAGGTCCTCGATAGTCTATTGGAAAACTTCAAATCTAATTAAGGTTTAGATAGATTGTTAATTGTGAAATTGCAATTTTTCATAATCTAGTTAGGGTTTATAATTTAGGGTTAATGGTTACAACTTAAGAGAGGGTAATCAACTTTAGGATCGTGTAGGACCAATGATCCAATAAGTCATAGTTGATTAGGTTAGTGTTAAAGATAGGTAAAAAATTCCCTTTTCTCTCAACTGGTAGTTCTTTAGGTAGATTCTTGAATGTGTGCATTGCAATTGCTAATTTGTTAATAGTCAGGAATGGTTCTTGAATTTAATTACTTGATTAAATTGCATTCCTATCTTAGTTTTGTTACATTTTGAACTATCGCGAATGACCAGTATGCTTGCAGATTATCGAGGTTATTAATTAGAATTTATACACAAATAATGAGGGTTAATAGTCACTCAGTAGCTATGCGAATGGGTTATTTTACCCACCAAATGTGTGCCAACAGATGGTTTCTCGCTAAAGGTTCCTAGCGATCATGCCAATGAGTGGTTTTTCCCATTGAAGATGTTTCAACACTTGTTTTCTCACACTGGTTGTTTTTCCCATTGATGGTACCCCAATAAGTTATTATTTCAACAAAGTAGCCCAGTAACGGTGCCGTTAGGTTGTTTTTCCTATTAAAGTTATACTAACGAGCTATTTTCTCACTAAACATACGTAGGAATAATACCAACATGCTATTTTCTCACTGAAGGTATGCCAACGAGCTATTTTCCCCACCAAATGTGGTCTATAGGCTTTTTTTTCACTAAAGGAGTTCAGCAACTGTACCAGCTGGTTGTCTTCCCACCAGAGATGCACCAATGTGCTATTTTCCCTACCATTGTGTGGCCAATGGGCTGCTTTCTCACTGAAGGTGCCAAGCGATCATGCCATCAAATGTGTGCCAAAGGATTGTTTTGCCCACCAAAGGTGTGCCAACAATCTGTTTTGTTACTAAAGATGCCTAGCAACTATGACAACATGTCATTATTCCTACCAAAAGTGTTTAGTGATCATGCTAATGAGCTGTTTCCAAATAAAGGCACACCAATGGGGTATTTTTTCCACTAAAATTAGCCAGTGAATGGGTCAACTGATTGTTTTACCCAGTAATGGTGCCCAACAACTATTGAAACAGGCTATTTTGCCCAAAAAAGGTGTGCTAGTGGATTATTTTATCATAGAAGGTGCTTACGCCTATGCCAAAAGTGTAGTGTGAATGTGCTAATGGGCTATTTTTCTTATTGAAGGTGTGCCCAGCGACCATGCCAATGGGCTATTTTTCCCATCAAATGTGTGCCAACGAGCTATTTTGTCCACCAAAGGTGTGTCAATGGGCTATTTTCTCACCAAATGTGCCTAGCGACTTCAGGAACGTGTTGTTTCTCCTATGCAAATTGTTAAGTGACTGTGCTAACTAGCTATTTTTCCCACAAAGTTATGCCAATGAGATATTTCCTCACTGAATATGTCTTGTCACCATGCCAATGTGTGTAATTTTTCCCACCATATAGGTGCCAAAAACATTTTTTCCTATCGAGTTGTCAAGTGAATGTGTCAGCGTGCTATTTTTTCTGACTATAGGTGCCTAGTAACTATGCCAATAAGCTATTTTTCCCACCATTGCTATGCTAATGAGCTATTTTCTCACCAACAATGCCTAATGACCATGCCAAAGTGTTATTTTTCCAACAAAAAGTATGCCATCAGCATATTTTCTCACCAAAAGTGCCTAGCTGTGTCAACAAGTTGTTTCCTCAGTAAAAGGGCCCAGTGAATGTGCCAACGAGCTGTTTCTCTCACTGAATATATGCCAACGAGATGTTTTCTGATTGATGGTGCCTAGCAATCTTGCCAACTTACTATTTTTCCAAACAAATGTGTGCCTATGGGTTATTTTTCCCATCGAATGTGCACCAAAGGACTATTTTTCTGACCGAAGGTGTGTCAATGATCTACTTTATCATCAAAGGTGCCTAACGATTGTGACAATGTGCTGCTTTTCCAACCGAAAGAGCTCAGTGACCATGCCAACTAGCTGTTTTGCCTACCAATGATATGCCAACATGATGTTTTCTGACCGAAGAAGCCCATTAGCCATGGAAAGATGTTGTTTTTTCTAGTAGTGTGCCCTAGGTCAATGGTCATATGTGATTTTCGTATTGACATTCTGACTTATTATTTATAAGTTATGAGGTATTCTTTTATATATGCATGTATATTGTTTATGTAATGTGATTTACATTCCATGAATAGTATTAGGCTTATGTCATCAAATATGTGACTTGATAGTAAAACCGTAAGCATTATAATATTATTCTAAACTGTCCCTAGTCGATCATTATTTGTGGAAGAATAATAAATTAAGGCTAGTATATGTTCTGATTGATGATCTCATTTTACTGATCATGGATATGAGTTATCAAATCAGATACATAGATATATGTTAGAGAAAACATATTTGACCGACCTACAAAGAGAACACTACATGGTTTCATGTCATTAGTGATTCTCAATATGGTTTGATTTTAGTCCCTTGACCTGATCTTATCATGGTTCCCTACATGAGGAATTCAGTGGTTTAACATTAGACTAATTTATCTTTAATCGGATAATAAGTAGTCTTATATTATACATTAAATGAATTATACGGAGGGATGTGAATGATATAGATGGGATTTGTACCTCTTAAATGGTAGAGATATCATTTGGGCCTCTTAACAAGTTTGATTGAAGAAATGCATGGCCATACTCAAATGAATTGATGAGGAGTCATTAATGTCATTTGTTATGGTCAGTCAACTTAGGAATCAAGAAACTATGATAAATTAAAGGTTGACATATACCATGCCTTATGATTAATCTTGATATCATGTTACAAAGGGACTGAGTTTGTAACCATGTTTACAGGTTAAATCGGGTTACTGATCCTCATTTGATTTGGGTATTCATAATGTCTTGCCAGAGGCCACTTATGACTTATGGGTCTTGACGTGTGATCAAGCCCATTTCCAACATCAAATGAGCCTGCAGGGTTGCACACAAAGAGTGATGTGATTTAGGCTTATTCTCTTGGGCCTAATTTATTAGGCATTAAATAAATATATGTGGATATATTTATTAGGCTAGATACAATTAAGTTGTCGAGCTTTTATTATATGAGATATAGTATAGGCCGAAACTTATTAGGCTTCCATAATCCTAATAGGTTTAGGATTATAATATTCCTATTCCTAATAGGTTTAGGATTAGGGTTTCTTTATAAATAGATGGATTATGTCTTATCACAAGACATATGAAAACCCTAGGCACCTAGCCGTTCATCACTTTTCCTAAGAGAATAATTGTGCGGCATTGTAAAGTGTTTAGAATGTGCTAGCACACATTAGTCACTGTCTAGATCATTCATCCCCATATGGATATCGGTCGAGGACATTCACGAGCTTCAGTGTCAAGATATCAAGAAAGAAAAATAATATGCGTGCTACAAGAGGTAATTTCGCATACTTCTTGTTATAAAAATTTTGATTAACCAAGGAACAAGACCGAATTTTTATGGTCCATTCTACTGCGTAATGTGGCTACTGAATGTGCCAACAGACTGCTTTTTCACCGACAATGCCCAGTGACCTCTCCAATCGGTTGCCTTACCATGTGAAGGCTTCTAACTCATTGTTTTCTCACCAAAGGTGCCCAACGACTATGTCAATGTGCCACTTTTCCCACTAAAAATGCTTAACAATCATGTTAATAGGCTATTTGGCACACCAAAGGGGTACTAATAGGATGTTTTCTCATCTTATGCCATCAGGTTGTTTTTCCTATCGAATATTTTCCATTGAGTTGTTTTCTCAACTAAGGTACCTAATGATGGTGCCAACGTGTCATTTTTCACTTTGAATGTGCCAAGAAATGGTGCCAAATGTCTATTTTTCTTTCTAAAGCTCCCTAGCAACTAGGCTAGTGGGTTGTTATTCCCACTAAATGTATGCCAACGGGTTGTTTTTCCCATTGAAAATATGTTAACTTACTATTTTTCCAACTAAAGGTATGCCAACGTGCCCACTGAAAGTGTTTAGCGAATGTGCTGATGTCCATCTTAGGTGTTTGAACATGCTCACTAAAAGTGTTTAGTGAATGTGCCAACGGGCACATTAAGTGTGCCAATGTGCCTACTAAAAGTGTTTAGTGAATGTGCCAACGGGATATTTTTCCTACTGAAGGAGCTCAACAACTATGCCAATGGGTTGCTTTTTCACCGAAGGTGTGCCAACGGGTTGTTTTCTCATCGAAGTTGCCTAGCAATTGTACCAATTTGCTATTTTCCAAACCAAATGTATGCCAAAAGTCTATTTTTCCTACCGAATATCTACTAAAGGACTGTTTTGCCCTCCAAAGGTGTGCCAACTGGCTATTTTTCACCAAATTTTCCCAGTAGTAGTGCCAATGTGTTGCTTTTCCCACCGAAAGTACTCAATGACTGTGCCAACGGGTTATTTGGCCTATCAAAGGTGTGCCAACGAGCTATTTTGTCACCAAAAGTACCTAGCAACCATGCCAATGGGTTGTTTTACCTATCGAAGGTGTGGTTACGAGCTATTTTCTCATCAAAGGTGCCTAAGGATCATGACAAAGGGTTGTTTTGCCCATCGAATGCATGCCAACGAGCTACTTTTGCCATCAAAAGTGCCCAACAAATGTTCCAAAAGACTAGTTTTTATACTGAAGCCACTCAGCGACCATGCCAACTAGCCATTTTACCCACCAAAGTTATGCGAACGGGTTGTTTTCTTGCCAAAGTCACCAAACAACCAAGCCAACGGGCTATTTTTCCCATTGAAAGTGTGCCAACGAGTTGTTTTCTCACCAAAAGTGCCAACTGACCTTGCCAACAGGTTGTCTTGCCAAAAGAAGGTGTACCTACTAGCTAGTTTCTTAAGGAAGGCTCCTAGTGATAGTGTAAACTTGTTGCTTTTCCCACCGAAAGTGCTCAGTGACCATTTCAAAAGGATGCTTTATCATTGAAGGTGAACAAGGAATGTGCTAACAGGCTATTTTTCCTAGTGACCCTGCCAATGAGTTGTTTTCTCACAGCAGGGGCTCAGCAACTATACGAACAACCTATTTTTCCTACCAAATATGTGTAAACGGGCTAATTTATGGCCGAAGGTGCCAATGACCATGCTAATGGATTGGTTTTCCTACTAAAGATGTGTCAATGGGTTGTTTTTCCAACAACCTATTTTTACCACCGAAGGTTTGCCAACAATGTATTACCTTACCAAAGGTGGCTAACAATGGTGCCAATGGGCTTTTATTCACACCAAATGTGTGTCAATCAATTGTTTTTCTAACTGAAGATATGCCAACGAACCATTTTCTCACCAAAGGTTACCAACAACCATTCCAATTGGCTATTTTTCCATTGAAAGTGTGCCAATAGGTTATTATCTCACCAAAGGTGCCCAGTGATCATCCCAATGTTTTGTTTTACATATCAAATATATGCCAAAGGGCCATCTTCCCACTGAGAGTTCCTAGTGAATGTGCCAAAGGGCTATACTTCCTACTAAAGGCAACCAAAAACTATGCCAATTAGCTATTTTGCTCGTTAAGTATGTGCCAATGGGACTGTTTTACACACCGAAGTCATCCAGTGATCATGCCAATGGGATATTTTTCTTGCCAAAGGTGCGCCAACATGCTATTTTCTCACTAAAAGTGCCCAACAACCTTACGAATGGGTTGTCTTGCCTAGATAAGGTGTGCCAACTAGCTATTTTCCTAAGGAAAACTCCTCGCAACCATGAAAATGTGTTGCTATTCCCATTGAAAGTGCTTAGTGATGGTGCCGAAAAGATGTTTTCTCACTGAAGGTGAACAAGGATTATGTCAAGGGGTTGTTTTTCCCATCAAATGTCGAAGGTGTCAAGCGACCATGCCAATGAGCTATTTTTCCTACCAAAGGTGTGCCAATGGGCTATTTTCTAATAGCCTATTTTGTCTACTGAAGGTTTGTCAACCGGCTATTACCTCCCCAAAGGTGCCTAACAATAGTGCCGATGGGTTGTTTTCACACCAAATGTGTCTCAAGCTGTTTTTCTAACCCAAGATGTGCCAACGGGATGTTTTTTCACCGAAAATACCCAATGACTAGTCCAACTGGCTATTTTATGCATCAAAAGAGTGCCAATGGGTTGTTATCTCATAGAAGGTGCCCAACGACCATGCCAATGTGTTGTTTTACGCACCGAATGTTTACCAATTAGTTATTTTTCCCACCAAACGTGTGCCAACGAGCTATTTTCTCATGTAAGGTTCCTGGCAATTGTGCCAATGAGCTGCTTCTCCCAACAAATGTGGATCAACTATCTACTTTTCCCACTGAAGTTGTGACAACGGGTTGTTTTCTCATCGAATATGCCTAACTACCATGCCAGCATGTCGTTTTTCCAACTGAATGTGTGCCAAAGGGTTTTTTTCATACCGAATATATGCCAATAGACTGTTTTGTCCATTAAAGGTGGGCAATCGTTTCTCTCACCAAATATGACCAGAAATTGTCTCAACGTTTTTTTTCCCACTAAAAGTGCGTAGTGACTAACCCAACTAGCTTTTTTCTCACTGAATGCACCCCATAACCATGCCAACGAGCTATTTTTCACATCACAAGGGACCCAATGAGCTCTTTTCTTGCCAAAACTTCCCCATAACCATGTGAACATGATTTTTTTCCCACTAAAGGGGTGTCAATAGGTTGTTTTCCCTAATCATGTTGGCCAAAACTGTGCCAATGGGCTATTTTACCCATCGAATGTGCATCAACAAGTTATTTTCTCACAGAAGGTGCTCAATAACTATACAAAGGGAAGTTTTTTCCACTGAATGTATGCCAACAGACTGTTTTTTCTATCAAAAGTGCCAAGCAAATGTATCATGCCAAAGGGTTGTTTTCTTAATGAAGGTACCTAGCGATCATGCCAATAGGTCGTTTTCCCCATTGAAAGTGCCCAACTATTATGCCAACTTAGCGATTTTCCAATCAAATATGTCTCAACAGGTTGTTTTTCTACTAATGGTGTGCCAATCACTAGTTTTCACACTAAAGCTGCCCAGCAACTATGCTAGCGTCCTATTTTCTCCACCGAAATATGACACCATGTTACCTTTCCCACGGAAGGTGTGCCAACGAGCTATTTTCTCACTAAAGGTGCCTAACAATCTTGCCAATAGGTTGTTGTGCCCATTGAAGGTGTGCCAATAGGCTATTTTCTGACCAAAGCGGCCTAGTGACCATGTCAATTGTCTATTTTCTCACTAAAGGTACTAAGGGACCATGCCAACGTGTTATTTTTCCCACCAAAGTTCTACCAACTAGCTGTTTTACCCATCGAATGTGTGTTGACAGACTGTTTTGTCATTAAAGGTGTCTAGTGATAGTACCAACTCGTTGTTTTTCCCACTTAATTTGTGCTAAAGGGTTGTTTTATAGCTGAAACTATCTAATAACTATGCTAACGAGCTTTCTGTCCAATCTGAGGATTGCCAATGGGTTGTTTTTTCCCATTGAATGTGTGCCAATAGGCTGTTTTCTCACCAAAAGTGCCCAACGACCATATCGATGGGCAATCTTAGATAGCAAAGGTGTGCCAATGTGCTGTTTTCTCACCGAAGGTGAACAGTAACTATGCCAATGTGTTGTTTTCCTACCAAAGGTGTGTCAATGAGTTGTTTTCTCACCAAAAGTGCCTAACAACTGTGCCAACAGGCTATTTCCTCACCATAAGTACCCAACCATCATGACAACAAGCTCCTTAGCCACCAAGGGTGTGCTATTAGGAATTTTTCCCACCAAATATGTGCCAACGAGATGTTTTCTTATCAAAAGTGCTCAATGACTTTGCCAATGGGTTGTCTTGCCCAATGAAGGTGCTCTAATAGGATGTTTTCTCACCAACGGTGCTCAACAATCATTCCCACAAGTTTTTTTCCCCACGGAAGATGTTCCAAAGAGTTGTTTTATCACTGAAGGTGCCTAACAATAGTGTCAACGAGTTGTCTTTCCCATCCAAGGTATGCCAACGGGAAATTTTCTGACCAAATATGCCTAGTGACCATGGCAATGAGCTGTTTTCCCCATTAAAGGTGTGCCAACAAGCAATTTTCTCATCGAATGTGCACAGTGACTATCCTAACTGGCTATTTTTCCTACCAAGGTGTGGTAATGGGTTATTTTCTCACCAAATTTGGCCAGTGCCATGCCAACGTGCTGCTTATACCATCAATGTGTCTAGTTAATGTGCAACTATGCTATTTTTCTAACTTCAAATACTTGGTGATAGTGTGAAAGAGTTGTCTTGCCCAGAAAAAATGTATTAACTAGCTATTTTACTTATAGAAACTACATAGAAACCTTGCCAATATGCTACTTTTCCCATTAATAATGCTCAACGACATGCCAACGAGTGTGAAAGAGTTGTCTTGCCTAGAAAAAATGTATTAACTGGCTATTTTACTTATAGAAACTACATAGAAACCTTGCCAATATGCTACTTTTCCCATTAATAATGCTCAACGACATGCCAACGAGCTGTTTTTCTCAGTGAAGGTGTGCCAACGGGCTATTTTCTTATAGAAAGGGCTCAATAACTTCACCAACAGGCTATCTTGGCCAATGAAGGTGAGCCAACTGAATGTTTTCTCATTGAAGATGCTCAACAACAGTGTTAATTGGTTATTTTACCCACCAAAGGTATGCCAATAGGTTGTTTTATCATTGAAAATGCTCAGCAATTTTGCCAACTGGATATTTTTCCCACGAAATGTGTGCCAAAGGACTGTTTTGCCCACCATAGATATACCAATGAGTTGTTTTCTATCGAAGGTGCCAATGACTTTGAGAACGTGTGATTTTCTCGATTGAAAGTCGCCAGTGAATGTGCCAACGGGTTGTTTAACCTACTGAAGGTGCCTAAAAACCATGTCAATAGGTTACTTTTCCCAACGAAGCTATGGAAACGGGGTTTTTTTCTTACCAAAGGTGCCAAAAGACTCTTTTTCCCGCTAAAAGTGCCCAGGGAATGTGTCAATGGGGTTATTTTTCCTATTGAAGGTGCCCAGTGATCTTGTCAAGAACTATTTTTCCCTCCAAATATGTGCCAACAGACGTTTTTCCCACCAAAGGTTTGCCAATGTGTTGTTTTCTCATCGAAAGTATCTAGCAACCTTACCAATGTGTTGTTTTACCCATCCAAAATGCCCAACGACCATTGTAATAGCCTATTTTTCCTATGAACATGTCCTAATGGGCTACTATCTCACCGAAGTTGCCTAGCAATCATGCCAATGTACGAAGGTGGTCAGTGACCGTGCCAATGGTTTGTTTTGCCCACAAAAGGTGTGACCATTGCACATTTTGTCAGTGAAGATGCCCAACATTCACACAAACATGTTGTTTTTCCCACTAAAGATTTTCCAATGGGTTGTTTTCTAACAAAAGGTGCCCAACAGTTATGCCTATATGCCACTTTTCCAACCAAATGTGTGTCAACAGGTTGCTTTACCCAGCAAAGGTATGTTAATGGGTTCTTTTCTCACAAAAGGTTCCTAGCGATTGTGCCAATGTGCTATTTTTCCTACCGAAAGTGCCCAGACATCATTCCAACGTGCTATTTTTCCCACCAAAGAGGCTCCAATATGCATTTTTTATGTTGAAGGTGCCCAAAAAATATGCCAACGAGTTTGTTTTTTATACTAAAGGTGCCCAAGAACCATGCTAATGGGCTAGTTTGTCCATCAAAGGTATGCCAACAAGTTATTTTCTCATCGGCATTGCCTAACGATCATGCCAAAGTGATGCTTATCACACCAAAAATGCTCAACGACCATGCCAATAGGCTATTTTACCCACCGAAGGCCTGCCAACGGGATATTTTCTCACCTAAAGTGCCTACTAGTCTTGCTAATAGGTTGTTTTTACCACCAAAGATGTTCTAAAGGGTAGTTTCCTCATCGAAGGTGCCCTGCAATGCCAACGTGCTATTTTCCCTATAGAAGGTGTGCGAATGGGCAATTTTCTCATTGAATGTTCCCAGTGACCATGCCAATCGGTTGGTTTTCCCACCAAGGTGTGCCAACGGTCTATTTTCTCACTGAATGTGTCCACTGACCATACCAATGTGTTGTTTTTCCCATCGATGTGTCTAGTGAATGTGCAACCATATTGTTTTTCTAATGTAAGGTATTTAGTGATAGTGTTAACGAGTTGTCTTGACTAATAAAAATTTCGTAGTAGCCATTTTCCTACGAAAAACACCCAGTGACCATTTCAATGTGCTGCTTCTCCTACCAACAGTGCTCAACGACTATGTCAACGGGCTGTTTTTCCTACCAAAAGTGTTCCAACAGGATGTTTTCTCACCAAAGGTGCCTACTAATCTTGCCAATGGGCTATTTTTCCCATTGAAGATGTTTCAAATGGCTATTTCCTCACCGAAGGTTCCCATCAATCATGCCAATGAGCTGTTTTCCCATAGAAGTTATACCAATGAGCAATTTTCTCACTAAATGTGGCTAGTGATTGTGCCGACGTGCTTTTTTCGCAATAAAGGTGTGCCAACGGGTTTTTTTTTCCCACCAAAAGTGTCTAGCGAATGTGTCAACGAGTGTTTTTATCGAAGGTGCCTAGCCACTATGTCAATAACTATTTTTCCCGCCAAATATGTTCCAATAGACTATTTTGGCCACTAAAGGTATGCCAATAAGCTACTTTCTGCCAAAGGTTCCTAGCGACAGTGCCATTGTATTGCTTTTCCCACTAAAAGTGCTCAATGACCGTGTCAACAGACAGTTTTTCCCATCAAAGGTATGCCAAATAGATGTTTTCTTACTAAAGGTTCCTTCTATTTTTGCCAATACGATATTCTTCCTACTGAAGATGTTCCAAATGTTTCCTGAACTAAGGTGCCCAGTGATCATAACAATGGGCATTTTTTCCCATAGAAGGTGTGCCAACAAGCAATTTTCTTACCAAATGTGCCTAGTGAACAAGTCAATATGCTGTTTTTCCGACTAAAGGGTGCAAATGGGCTATTTTCCCTGCTAGAAGTATCCAATGAATATGCTAGTGCATAATTTTTCCTATTGAAGGTACCTAGTAAATGAGTAAACATGTTGATTTTCCCACCAAAGGTGTGCCAACCATTATTTTCATACTGAAGGTTCCTTGTGATCATGCAATGAGTTGTTTTTCCTACTAAAAAGGTCCCAATAGGTTTCTTTTCTCACTAAAACTATCCGGTGAATGTCCCAGCGTGCAGTTTTTCCTACCGAAGATGCTTAGCAACTAAGCCAACATGATGTTTTCACACCAAAGATCTGCCAATGGGCTGTTTTCTCATTGAAAATTCCTATCGATGATGCAACAGGCTAATTTTGTGCCCAAATGTGTGCCAAAGACTATTTTGTCCACCAAAGATGTGCCAACTGGCTACTTTCTCCCGAAGGTGCCTAGCGACCATGCCAATGTGCTGCTTTTCCAACCCAAAGTGCTTAGTGACTATGCTAATAGGCTATTTTTCCCATCAAAGATGTGCCAATAGGATGTTCTCTCATCAAAGATTCCTACTATTCATGCCAATGGGATGTTTTTCCCAGGAAAGATGTTCCAAACAGTTGTTTCCTAACTGAAGGCGCCTAGCAACTGGGCCAATGGGCAGTTTTCCCCATAGAAGGTGTGCCAATGAGCAATTTTCTCACTGAATGTGCCCAATGACTATGCCAACGTGTAGTTTTTCCTACTGAAGGGGTGCAAACGGGCTATTTTTCCCACATAAAGTGTCTAGTGAATGTGCCAATGGGCAATTTTTCCAACTAAAACTGCTTAGCAACTGTGCCAATATGGTGTTTTTCCCATAGAAGGTGTCCATAGGTTTTATTTTCACTCAAGGTGCCTAATGATCATGCAATGACTTGTTTTTCCCACCAAATGTGTGCTAAAGGACTATTTTCCCACCCAAGGTGTGCCAATGGGTTATTTTTTCCACCCACTCAATGACTATGCCAGCATGCAATTTTACCTACCAAAGGTGTGCTGACAAGATTTTTTCTTACTAAAGGTGCTTATTATTCTTGCCAACAAGATGTTTTCCCACCAATGATGTTCCAAATGGCTGTTCCTTGACTAAAGGTGCCCAGCGACTGTGTCAATGGGCAATTTTTCCCACAGAAGGTATGCCAACAAGCAATTTTCTTACTGAATGTGTCCAGTGACCCTGTCAACTTGCTTTTTTCCCACTAAAGGGGTGCCAATGAGCTGTTTTTCCTACTAAAAGTGCCCAGTGAATGTACCAAGGGGCAGTTTTTCCTTTTGAAGGTTCCTATCAACCGAGCCAGCAAGTGGTGTGCCAATGGGTTGCTTTCTCATTAAAGGTGCCCAACGATTGTACCACTGTTTTTTGCACTGATTGCGTGCCAAAGGACTATTTTGGCCACCAAAGGTATGCTAAAGGGCTACTTTCTCCTGAAGGTGCCCAGCGACTATGTCAATGTGTAGCTTTTCCAACTAAAAGTGCTTAACAATCATGCCAAAAGGCTATTTTTCCCACCAAAGCTATGCCAACATGATGTTTTCTCATTGAAGGGGCCTACTATTCTTACCAATAGGATGTTTTTCCTATCAAAGATGTTCCAAAATTTTCCTGACCAAAGTTGCTCAGCCATCGTGCCAACAGTCAGCTTTTCTCAGAGAAGGCGTGCCAACGAAAAGTTTTCTCATAGAATGTGCCCAATAATCATACTAACATGCTGTTTTTCCTACTAAAGTGGTGCCAATAAGTTCCTTTTCCCACAGCAAGTTTCCAATAAATATGCCAATGGGCAGTTTTTCCTGCTGAAGGTGCCTAGCAATCTTGTAATAAGTTGTTTTTCCAACTGAAGGTGTGCCAACGGGTTGTTTTCTCACTGATGATGCCTAACGATCATGCAATTAGTTGTCTTTCCCATTGAATTTGTGCCAAAGGAATGTGTTGCCCACGCAAGGTGTGCCAACGGGCTATATTTCCCACCGATTGTGCACAAGAGGACTGCTTTCCCACCAAAGGTGTGCTAACAGGCTATCTTTTCACCAAAGGTGTCCAATAATCATGCCAATATGCTACTTTTCCTTGTAAAAGTGCTTAATTACCATTCCAACCGGCAATTTTCCCTACCAAAGGCGTACCAACTAGATTTTTCCTCACCAAAGATGCCTAGTAATCTTGCCAACGGGTTGTTTTTCCCACCAAAGATGTTCAAACAAGCTGTTTCCTTACTAAAGACACCCAACAACTATGTCGATGGGCTATTTTTCCTAGAGAAGGTATGCCAATAGGCTATTTTCTCCCTGAATTTGCCCAGTGACCATGCCAACATACTATTTTTCCTACTAAAGGGGTGCTAACGGGCTATTTTCTCACTGAAAGTGTCCAGCAACAGTGCCAATAAGCTGTTTTTCCTATTGAAGGTGCCCAGTAACCATGCCAACAAGTTGTTTTTCCTACCAAATGTGTGCCAAAGGATTGTTTTGGCCACCAAAGGTGTGCCAACATGCTACTTCCTCCCGAAGGTGCCTAGCAACTGTGTCAATGTGCTACTTTTTCCCTTGAATGCTCAGTGACCATGCTAACAAGATGTTTTTCCCACCAAAGGGGTGCCAACAGGATGTGTTCTCATTGAAGGTTCCCAAAAACTGTGCCAATGGGATGTTTTTCCCACTGAAGGTGTGCCAATGGGCTATATTTTCACTGAAGATGCCTAGCCATTGGGCCAACTTACAATTTTTCCCGCCGAATATGTGCCAAAAGTATTTGACCACCAAAGATGTACCAACAAGTTATTTTCATACCAAAAGTCCCTAATGATCATGCCAACGAGCTTTTTCCCACCAAAGAAGTGGCAATTTGTTATTTTTCCACCAAAAGTTACCAGTGAATGCACTAATGTGTAGTTTTTCCTCCTAAAATTGCCCAGCATTCGTGCCAATGGGTCGCTTTCACAATGAAGTTACTCAACAACTATTCCAGCTAGCTGTGTTTCCTATCGAAGGTGTGTCAAAGGACTATTTTCTCATGGAATGAGGCTAGTGGTTGTGCCAAAGTGTTGTTTTTCCTATTGAAAGTGCCCAACAAGTGTGTCAATAGTTGTTTCTCCCACTAAAGGTTCCCAAAGACCATACCAATGGATTGATTTTCCCACCGAAGGTATGCCAATAGGCTATTTTCTCACTTAAAGTGCTCAATAACGGTCCCAATGAGCTATTTTTTCTACCAAAGCGAAGCCAACGAGCTGTTTTCCCATCGAAATTGGCCAGTAAATGTGCCAATAGGATATTTTTTTCACTGAAATTCCTGACTTACCTTGCCAATAGGACGTCTTGCCTGGTCAAGACGTGCCAACCAGTTGTTCCTTTATTGCAGATGCCCAGGAACCTTGCCAAAGTGTTGCTTTTACTATAAAAGTTGTTCAATGATAGTGCCAACAGGTTGTTTTTCCCCACTAAAGATGTGCCAATAGGATGTTTTCTCACCGAAGATGCCTAGCGATCGTTCCAACATGCTATTTTTCCCACCAAAGATTTTCTAACAGATTGTTTTCTCACAAAAGGTGCATAGAGACTATGCTAACTTGCTGCTTTTCCCACCAAATGTGTGTGTATGGATTGCTTTGCCCACCAAAGGTGTGTTAATAGGTTGTTTTCTTACCAATGTTGCCTAGAGACTGTGCCAATGTGCTAGTTTTCCCACCGAAGGTGTGCTAACGAGCTAGTTTCTCATTGAAGGTCCGTAACGAACGTTCCAACTGATTGATTTTCCTATAGAAGGTGTGCCAACAAGCTATTTTCTAAGAATAATGGCCAAGTGACCGTGTCAATGGATTGTTTCTCCCACTAAAGTTGTGATAATGAGCTGTTTTCTCACTAAAGGGACTTGGGGACCTTGCCAACGTGTTATTTTTCCTACCAAAGGTGCACCAACTGACTGTTTTCCCTATCAAATATGTGTTGATAGGTGGTTTTCACACTAAAGGTGCCTATAGACTATGCCAACTAGCTATTTTTCCCACTAAAATTGTGTCAAAGGGATATTTTATCATTGAAAGTACCTAATGACCATGTCAAAGATCTTTCTTGTCCACTAAAGGTTTTCTAACGAACTTTTTTTCCCACCGAAGGTGGGGTAATGAATTGTTCTGTCATTGAAAGTGCTCAGTAACTTGCCAACGGGTTGTCTTAACTAAAAAAAATGTGCTGAACAACCATGCCAATGTGTTGTCTTCTAGCCGAAGCTGCCTAATAACCATGCCAATATAGTGTTTTTCCCATCGAAGGTGTGCCAATGGGGCGTTTTCTCACTGAAAGTGCTGGGAAACTGTGCCAATGGGCTATTTTCTCATTGAAAGGGCCTAACCATCATGACAATGATTTGTCTTAGTCACTGAAGGTGTGCAAATGGGATGTTTTTCTAACTAAAGCTATGCCAATGGGCTTTTTTTCTTACCAACATTGCTCAACAACTTTGCCAATGAAGGTATGCCAACCTATTGTTTTCTTACTGAAGTTTCCCAATGATTGTAATAACGTGTTGCTTTTCCCACCAAAGGCGCTTAGCAACCTCACCAAGGGGCTATTTTGCCCACCAAAGGTGTGCCAGTAGGATGTTTTCTCACTGAAGGTGCCCATCGACAGCACTAACAGTTTGTTTTTCTCATCGAAGGTGTGCTAACCAGCTGTTATCTCACTAAAGTGGCCGAGTGACTATGTCAATAGGCTATTTTTAGAATTTAAGTTATACCAATAGGCTATTTTCTCACCAAAGTTACCCAGTGATCATGCCACCATGCTATTTCTCCTATCAAAGGTACACTAATAGGCTATTTTCCCCACCAAACGTGTGATGATAGGCTATTTTTCACTAAAGATGCCTAGTGACCATGCTAACTAGCTATTTTTCCAATTGAAGGTGTGTCAACATATTGTTTTCCCCACCAATTATGTGAACAACAGGCTATTTTCTCGCCAAAGATGCTCATCTATCATCCCAATTTACTAATTTTCCAACCGAATATGTGCCAACGGGCTATTTTTCCTACAAAATATGTGCCAAAGGACTATTTTTCCCACCAAAAGTATGCCAACAAATTGTTTTCTCACAAAGGTGCCCAGCGACAGTGACAACGTATCCTTTTTCCCACCTAAAATATGTAGCGACTATGCCAACGTGCTGTTTCCCACTAAAGGGGTGCCAATGAGGTGTTTTACCCACTAAAAGTGGTTAATAAATGTGTTGAAAGGCTGTTTTACCTACTGATGGTGCCAAACAACCATGTCAATAGGCTATTTTGCCCATTGAAGGTGTGCCAATATGATGTTTAATAATGAAAGGTGCTCAGTGATTGTGCCAAAGGACTTTTTTTCCCATTGAAAGTGCCCAAAGAATGTGTCAATGGGTTGTTTTCTCACCAAAAGTGATTAGCGACCTTTCCAACGTGTTGTTTTTTATCTAAAATGCATAACGATCATGTCAACTGGCTATTTTTCCCATAAAGGTGTGCCATTGGGATATTTTCTCTCTAAATGTGTCTAGTGACCAATGACAATGAGTTATTTTTCCTACCAAAGTGTCTAGTGAATGTGCCAACACGTTGCTTTTCCTACTAAAGGTGCCTACCAACCATATGAACAGTTGTTTTTCCCAACTGTTGGTGTGCCGATGGGCTGTTTTTTCTTCAAAGGTTCCCAGCGATTGTGCCAACCAGCTGTTTTTCCCATCGAAGGTGTGCCAACTTATTATTCTCCATTGATTGTATAGGCAATGGGTTATTTTTTCGCTAAAGGCGTCCAGTAACCATGCCGATCGCTATTTTCCCACCAAATGTGCGTCGACAAGTTGTTTTGCCCAAAAAAGTCATGCTAATGACCTGTTTTCTCATTGAAAATGCCTAACCACAATAACAAGGAGCTATCGTGGGCACCGAAGGTGTGTCAATGGGATGTTTTGCCCATCAAAGGTGAGCGAACGAGCTATTTTCTCGTTGAAGGTGCCCAGTGAACATGCTAACTTATTGTTTTTCCATCCAAATGTGTGCCAACTGGCTATTATTCCCACCAAACATGTGTCAAAGGACTATTTTGCCAACCAATGGCGTGTCACTGGGCTATTTTCTCACCGAAGGTGCCTAACGACTGTGACAATGAGCTATTGTCTAACCAAAAGCGCCTAACGATCGTGCCAATAAGATGTTTCCCACTAAAGGCATGCCAACGGGTTATTTTTCCCAACCAAAATGGCCAATGAATGTACCGTCTAGCTGTTTTACCTAGTGAAGGTGCCCAATAACTATGTCAATGGGCTGTTTCACCCATCGAAGGTATGCTAATGGGCTGTTTTCTCAGCAAAGGTGCTTAGTGACCACGCTAAAAGACTCTTTTTTCCATCAAAATTGCCCACCAAATGTGCAAAAGAGTTGTTTTTCCTACAGAAGGTGCCTAGTGATCATGCCAACAGGCTGTTTTTCCCACCGAAGGTGTGCCAATGGGTTGTTTTCTCATTGAAAGTGCCTAACGACCTTGCCAACGTGTTGCCTTTCCCATCCAAAGTACCCAGCAACTATGCCAACCGATTATTTTTCCCACAAAAACAAAAGTGTGCCAACGAGCTATTTTCTCATTGAGTGTGCCCATGGACCATGCCAATAGGCTATTTTCCTACAGAATTATCTAGCAAATGTGCCAACCTATTGTTTTTCCTACTAAAGGTGCCCACCAACCATGCCGACAAGATGTTTTACCCAACTAAGGTGTGTGAAAAACATATTTGCTCACCAAAAGTGCCTAGCAACAATGCCAACACGCTATTTTTCCAACCAAAAGTCTTCTAATAAGATGTTTTCTTACCAAAGGTGCCCATTTGCTGTGACAGTGAGCTATTTTTCTTATCAAATGTGTCCCAATTGACTGTTTTTGCATCGAAAGTACTGAATGGCCTTGTTAATAAGATGCCTTGCCTAATAAATGAGTGCCAACTGGCTATTTTCTCACTGAAGTTACCTAGTGACAATACTAATGGGTTGCTTTGCCTATTGAAAGTGTTTAGTGACCATGCTAACGGGCTGTTTTGCCCACCAAAGGTGTGCAACAGGACGTTTTTTCACTGAAGGAGCCCAATGATCTTACCGATAGGCTATTTTCCCACCAAAGATGTTCCAAAGGACTGTTTTCTCACCCAATATGCCCAATGACTATGCCAACAAGTTGTTTCCCATAGAATGTGTGGCAATAGGCTACTTTCCCACCGATTGTGCCTGGTGACCATGCCAATGTGTTTTCCCATCAATGAATTTGCCTATAGCTTGCTTTTCCTACGGAAAGTGCCAAGCAAATGTGTCAATAAGCTATTATTCCCTTTGAAGGTGCCCAATGAATATGAAAAAGGGTTATTTTCTGATCGAAACTGCCCAAGGATCTTGCCAACTTGCTATTTTTCCAACCGAATGTGTTCCAATGGGCTATTTTTCCCACCAAATCTATGCTAAAGGACTGTGTTTTCCCACTAAAGGTATGCCAATGGGCTACTTTCTTACCAAAGGTGTCTACAGACCATACCAATGTTTTGCTTTTCCAATCAAAAGTGCCTAATGATTGTGCCAACAGGCTATTTTGCCAACGAAAGGTGTGCCAACAGGATGTTTTCTTACTGAAAGAGTCTAAAGACCGTGCCAACATGTTGTTTTTGTCACCGAATGTTCCCAGTGATCTTGCCAAAGGGCTTTTTTCCTCATTGAAGATTCCCAATGACCATTCCAATAGGTTGGTTTCCCACCGAAGCTGTGCCAATGGGCTTTTTCCTCCCTAATGGTGCACAACGACCATGCCAATGAGCTGCTTTTCCCGCCAAAGGGGTGCCAAAAGGCTTTCTCCAAACCGAAAGTGGCTAGTGAATGTGCCAACCATTGTTTTTCACCGAAAATGCCTAGCGACCTCGCTAATGGGCTATCTTGCCTTGTGAAGGTGTGCCAATTAAATTTTTTCTCCCCAAAGGTGTCCAGCAACTGTGTCAATATGATAATTTTTCTACCCACAGTGCCAAATGACCATGTCAATGAGCTATTTTTCCGACCAATGGTGTGCTAACAAGATGTTTTCTCACCAAAGGTGCCCAGTGATCGTGGTAACGAGTTATTTTCCCCGTTGAAGATTTTCTAGCTGGTTGTTTTCTCACTGAAGGTGCCAAGCGATGGTGTCAACGTGCCATTTTTCTCATTGAATGTGTGTCAATGGGGCTATTTTGCCTACCAAAAGGTGTGCCAATGGGTTGTTTTTTCACCAAAGGTGCCATACAATTGCACCAATGTGCTATTTTTCTAGCCAAAAGTGTACAAAAGGATTTCCTTTCTTATTGAAGGCATGCCGATAGGTTGTTTTCTCATTGAAGGTGCCCAATGGTATGCCAATGGACAGTTTTCTCACCAAAGGATGTCAATGGGCTTTTTTCCCATATAAAGTGGTTAGT
This sequence comes from Erythroxylum rotundifolium, assembly GCA_027563915.1. NCBI lineage: Eukaryota > Viridiplantae > Streptophyta > Magnoliopsida > Malpighiales > Erythroxylaceae > Erythroxylum > Erythroxylum rotundifolium. Next base: position 13,977 of record JAOSBO010198981.1, on the reverse strand, counting down.
GAATGTGCCAATAGGCTAGTTGTCACCGAAAATGCCCTATAATCTTACCAACGGGATGTGTTGCCCAACGAAGGTGTGCTAGCCAACTATTTTCTCAATGAAGGTGATCTATAGCTTTTCCACTAAAAATACTCAATGATCGTTCCAGCAAGTTATCAATGGTTTGCCAATGGGATGTTTTGTCATTGAATGTGCCCAGTTATCAAGCCTGTGGTTTGTATTTATCACCGAAGATTTTCCACCAAAGGTGCCCCCATGGCAATGCACTATTTCACATACCGAATGTGTGCCAATAGGCTATTTTTCTCAAAAAAAGATGCGCTAGTGATCATGTTAACATACTGTTTTTCTCACTAAATGTTGGTCAACTAGCTATTTTTCTCATTGAAGATGTGCCGATGTGTTATTTTCTCACCAAAGGTGCCCAACAATCATGCCAATATGTCATTTTTCCAATCGAATGTGTTCCAAAAGGTTATTTTTTATACCAAATGTGTGCTAATAGACTATTTTGCTCATCATAGGTGTGCCAACAAGTTTTTTCTCACCGAAGGTGCCCAACAACTGTGCCATCATGCTATTTTTCCCACAAAAAATGTGCATCGACCAGCCCGACTAGCTTTTTTGTCAACGAAGTCTCCATATAATTATGCCAATGAGCTATTTTTCACACCATAGGGGTGACAACGAGTTGTTTTTCCACTTATGGGCCCCCCTCAACCATGCTAACATGTTGTTTTGCCCACTAAAGGGGTACCAACAGGCTAGTTTTCCTACTTATGGCACTCAACAACTATACCAATAGGTAGTGTTGCCCATCCAAGGTGTACCAATGAGCTATTTTGTCACTAGAAGTGCCCAGTGATTGTGCCAAAGGGAAGTTTTTCCTACTAATTGTATGTCAACTGATCTTTTTCCCACAAAAAATGCTAAGAAAATGTGTCAACAGATTGTTTTACCTACTAAAGATGTCGAGCAATCATGCCAAGTGACTGTTTTCTCACCAAAGCTACCTAGGGATCATGCCAACAGGATGTTTTCCCTACTAAAAGTGGAGAATGAATGTATCAATGAGTTGTTTCACCTACTAAAGGTGCCCAACAATTATGTCAATGGATTATTTTGCATAACGAAGATGTGCTAATGGGCTATTTTATTAACAAAGGTGCCTAGCAACCATGCTAAAGGACTATTTTCCTAATAAAAATGCCTAGCAAATGTTCCCACTAAAGGTGCCAACGATCTTGCCATGGGTTGTTTTTGTTAGTTGTGTTTTGCATGATGTTTTAGGATGTGATTTGTTATGTAATTAGTGTGAATTTGCTTGTCGATTTTTCATTTAGGGTGTAATTATGTTAATTTGTGTGTTTAAGTGTTTTTATAGGTTAGTTTGAATCTTTGTGCTTAATTGTTATATTTTCAGGTGGCTTGATATGTGTGCAAGTGTTGCAGGGCAAATAGGGTAGAACAGTGAAGATTTAAACAGTTTAAGGTCAAAAGACATTGGCCACGATCGTGATAGAAAAGGAAGAGCCAACAATAGCCAAGCCATGATTGTGGTGCCACGATCATGCACATTTGGCCACGATCGTGAGAGAAAGCGTTAACTTAGGCCATGACCGTGATAGAAATGTTAAAGCGCTAAGCAAGATTGTAATATGATAAAATTGAAATAAGTGTTAAGATTGGTTGTGTCGAATGTTGCTTCGAGTTTATACTCACCTTCAAATATTGATTCTTTAGATTAATAAAATTTAATTGATTATGTTTTTACTAATTTGATTGTGATTTTAATTTTGTTCTTAATAATCCAGTAATAAATTGAGAGGATGAGCTAAGAAAAAATCATTGATTTGGGCTAGTGAGAGTTAGGTGAATCAACTGGTAGAGAATTAGATCTAACCAGTAGAGTCATATAATGAAAGATCAAGCGTAGATTCCTGGTAGGTTAGTAGACAATTTAGAACTAATTTAGGTTTTAGACCAATTTTGGATCGAGAAATCACAATTCCTATAATTTGAATTAGGGATTATCAATTAGGGTTGAGAATTATAAATTGAGAGATAGTAATTCACCTTAAGGCCATCTAGACCTGTTAATTTATTATTTACATAATTGGCTAGGTTTCTATTAATTTTGAATTAAAATCCCATTCTCTCCCTTAGTAATTTGTAGGTTAATTTCGATTTGGTTGTGAGTTTGCAATTTTTCTAGTTCTTTTAGCACTTTAAATTCTCATATTTGATTGTTAGTTGATTTAATTTTTGCTTTGTTATTTATTTAGAATTATTGTAGTTTAGGATGACATTAGATTTTAGGACTATTTCCCTTCCTCGTGGGATTGACACCTCTTATACTACGTGAACAACCTCTGCGCTTGTGGTAATTACCAAGGTTATAAATAGTAAAATTTAGTGTGTATAACCTTGAGCAAACAAGTTTTTGGAGCCATTGCCGAGGAAGCCAACTTTATCCAATAGTTTAAGGCATTAGAATAATAGATAATTTTTCTTTTTTTCGTTCATTTATTTTAGGAATCATGCTCTTGTGTGAATATAAGATTCACAAGGGGTTTAAGTCATGAAGTAGAGGCGATAGACTTAGACATAACGCGTTTAAGATGAACCCTTAGGAAAGCTTGATGAGAAGAATAAGTGATCGAGAAATTACAAATGGCCTAGGAATTTCAAAGAAATGTGGATCAAGAAGTTAACCTTAGGTGGCAACAACAGAGGACACTTATGGATTTTATAAGGCTAAGGTTCAATCTAGTGAACCAAGGAGTGTCTAGACCCCCTGTTTAAGCAGTCTCATTTGAATTTAAGCTAACGTTCCCGAACATGCTTCAATAGAACATCCAATTTTACTAACTAGAAAATGAAGACCCAAACTCACACATCGTAAGTTTTCTCAAGATCTGTGATACTTTCTGGTATCACAGAGTGAAGGCTTAATATCATTTACTAAGCCTTGCTATTGTTATTCATTGTAACCCGCTGACGAAGACTATGAAGATAATAAAGGAATTGCCAATTTCCAATAAAGAGATGGGGAGTCTATTTATAAAGTGTGGGTTCATTACATGGACCTGCAAAGGAGATGCCCACACCATAACCTAACCAAGGAGTTTTCACTACAACATTTTACAATGAAGTGATCCCACATACTAGAGGCACCATCGATGCGACATTGGGATGATCTTTAATAAGAAAGAAGGACGATGAAGCAGAGGAGATGGTCAGTAACAGCTACTTATAAGCTAGTGAGAGAAGTAGGCAACCTACCAGTTCTAGGTAGTAGAAGGGAGTTATCACAGTTAATCAAATGACAGAGATGCAAGCTAACACCTATAACTTGACGCAACAACTCAGTAATATGAAGGCATCATCTTTAGCTCAAGTAAATGTTGCGCAATTAAAGTGTGAGCTATGCAACCAAGTGGATCATGATATGGTGTACTACAACTTAATAAGAGAAAATAACATTAAGCAAGTTAACTACATGGGTGCACAATTTGGATAAGGAGGGCATAGTATTCCCTACTTTAACACATACAACCCTGGGTGGAAGAATCACCCTAAATTCTCCTAGTCAAATAACAACAATGGAGTGGTAGTTTCGACCTCAAGAGTAATTAAGCTTCCAATAGGATAAAACAAGCTCGATGGATTCAAAGTTAGGTAGGATTCTGGACAAGATAAGAGACATAGAGGAAGCGCATAGGAGGCTCGAGAGTAAATTTGAGCAAGTTACAAAGAATCATGCCTCGTCCATCCATAACTTAGAAGTTTAAGTAGGAAAGCTCACAGAAGGAATGTCGACTCGGAATGATGGAACTCTTCCAAACAACACCAAATCCAACCCGAAGGAGCGTATCATAGCTATAAGACAAACTTAGGACAAGAAGCTAGAGAAAGAGGAGGAAGGAGAAGGTCAATTGGTTAAATAAAAGTTTCCAAGTGAGATTGTGAGCAAATAGATGCAAGTAACACATTGGATATTCCCGCACCAATTTTTTGCCTAAAAGGAATTATATATAAGGACGGAAGCAGAGAAGTTGCCAAAAATTGAGCAAAATAAGATTGAGGATGTGACATAATTAGTGCATTTGAAGCTTAATTTGCAGGAGCCTGCCATAAAGAAGGATAAGTAGTGATCACTGGAGGACATCCCCAGCATAGTGAAGAAGGATGATCTAAGGGACATTTTCATCCCCTTTAGTATCAACAAGATCATCATAGACAGGGCATTTAAGGAGTTAGGCGCAAGCATAAATGTGATGTCCTACACTCTCAGTCTTAAATTGGCATTATGATGGTTAGTGCCCACTAAGTTTAAGATCAAGATGGCTGATAGGAGTTTGTATAGACCAATGGGAAACAAACTAAATGTGCCGGTAAAGGTCAGTAAATTCATCTTTCCCACAGAATTATATATTATGGATATCAAAGAATACGAGGACACCCTAACAATTTTAAGAAAATCGTTCTTAGCCACTATGCATTCAATTATTGATGTTGAACTATCTCTACATGTAGGGAAGGAGAAATTGACCTTCAAGGATTTTGTGAGAGAGTATGGAACTCCTTCAACTCCAGTGGATCGTAACCTCTAGGAGAATGGGAAGACATTGATTGAGCCCAAGTTTATTATCTAAATTGGCAACACTTTTATGGCCTTTACTATATTTTTTGACTCCTAATTCTTGATTTTGTGCTTAAATTAACCCTTGAGTGTGCACTTTTATTTTATGCAATTTGATAGTAAAAATTGTGACAATTGGTATTAATTGCATTTCTTAAGTTCTCTAAGAACAATTGATACTGTTATTTGCAATTTTTGGTTGTAGGATTCTCAATGAGAAGGGAGTTAACATGCTGAATTAAAGTCAGCAGGAGACCATAACCTTCAGGAAAAGTTTGTCGCGGTGAAGATTAATTCTCTCACTGCGGAGAAGGATCCAAGAAACATGCAACACCGTGACGAAAACCAGATCATATTTGGGGAAAATCTCTCATTTTTTCGACCCAACCCATGACCCAACATTTGAAAACATGCCAAATTACGTTATAAAAGAAGACTAGACATATAGATACATTCATGAGAAGTGAGAGCCGACACACATAGACTTCATCCTTCATTCTCGACCTTCATCCATCACCCATTTTTTTTACTTCTCATCGACGCTCTCATCATTTGGTTGCTACTGCCATGGATAATGTTGATGTATCTAGCGTTGTGAGTGCTCCTGAAGTGATGCTTGGCTAAGCACCATTTCCTTTTGAAGATGTAGTGATGGCTTGAGTTCAATGGGCTTCAAAAGGGAGTAGTTTTACATTGTCATATTTGACTACATTGTTATAAACTCCTGAGTTAGGATTTATGCTTTGTAGTTAGATTTTTCTTGATTAGAGTTTAATTAAGCATTGAATAATGTACTGTGTTATAGATTTGTTTATGTAGAACTTGAAGGCTCAATATATGAAGTTTCATATATGTCTTTTTGATGATTGTGTTAATTCTCTTTTATCTACCTAGTTGTGTTTGATATTGAGATTATGCTTGATCCAAATTGGCCACTTGCATTAACTTGCCCATTACACACACTAAGATGCATTCAACAAGATTTTAAGAAATGGAGTTTATTGATCAAAACCCTGGACTTAAAGAGTTCTTTAAGGTTTATCATTCGAAAACTTAGTGAATTTCGCTACCAAAAGATTTGTTTAGAACCATGATAGCCAAAGCTCGTTTTCAAGAGGATTTTATCACATTTGATCATTGTTTGAGTTTTCACTTTTCATTTCCCAAAAATCCAAAAATACCTTTTTATACACTTTTCTTTCATTTAGTTAAATTAAAACAATCCAAAACCCCACTCTTAACTAATTTAGTTTTCATTTCATGACAATTAGGCTAGCTTAGATCATTTGCTCTAGGTTCCAATTAAGTGAGGTGACTTGGGGTTGCACTCTATATTGCAATCCTTGGAATTAATTTTTTTTATTCGATTTCTAAGGGAGTGATCCAAAGACTCAACGGCACATCGATCAAAATGACGCCATTGTCAGGGAACCAGGCAATTGGTTTTCTTTAGGATAGCTGTTGTCATCTTTGTTTGTCGTGGATAATAGGAACCTTTTCCTCTAGATTTCATTTTGGATAGTTTGATTTCATACTTGTCCATAGTATAGTTTTTAATTTTTCTTTGCATGGCATACATTTTGAAAACACAAACAAAAGCATACTTTCACAGTTGGATTTTTCATACTTAGCAACTTTCACACATGCCCATCTTCATACATACTCTTATAGATCATACACTCACATCCTTCACATCTCACCTTTTATTTGACTTTGTGTTTTTGTGAGTAAATTTTGTTACAATTTCTTTCATTTGATTCTTTTTTTTTGCATGCTCCAGAGAGCTAGACTTGTTCCTTTCTAACCTGAGATTGAGAGACGCTTAAGGAAGATTAGAAAAAGAGGAAAGAACAAGAGAGAAGAAGGATAGTTGTGGAAGAGGAGTTGAATCAGCCCACTAGTGAGAGTGAGTCGAGAGAAAGAGTGATCATAGCTGAGAATCCCGCTTTTCTACAAAATCCTAACTTTCATGCCAACCAACCTAGAAATGGTGATAATGGAGGAAATGGAGAGCATGAGAGAGTTGGAGAGAACAATGGCAATTGGAGACAGAGAACCATTAGGGAGGCAATAACTTCTGATGTGAATTATGATCCATTTACTACTGCTTGTCCTAATTTTGATGTTAACTTTGAAGTGAAAGGATTACTTATTAATTCTCTTCGTAAATTTCATGGTTTGGCAGGAAAGGATCCCTACATGCACTTACAATCCTTGTTTATGATCTATCAGAGTATGAAGCCAATGGGAGCTTCATTAGACCAAGTTTTATGGAAGGTTTTTCATTTGTCCCTGGAAGGAAAGGCATGGGAGTGGTACATGAGCCTTCTAAGGCATGTGGCAAATGCCTACCATAGTTGAGCCAATTTGAGGAAAGCTTTTTTGGACAAGTATTTTCCAGCTTCCAAGTCTTCATCAATGAGGAAACAGATTTATTCAGCAAGGCAAGATTATGATGAGTCTCTTTATGATTATTGGAATTGCTTTTAAGACCTACTGTCTATATGCCCCCATCACCAAATACTTGATGAGCAGTTAGTGCAGTACTTTTATGATGGGTTGAAAAGTCAAGATAGGAGTATGTTAGATGCGGCATCAGGAGGTTCTTTGATTGATCTTACAGCTTCAGAAGCATGGGATTTGGTTAAGAATATGGCTCTAAATCATCAACAGTATAGTCTGAGAGATACTAGAGGGTTCTATGAGTTGGGAGCTTCAACAGCTCAAGTTAAAAGAATGGAAAGTCTGGAGTCTAAGTTTGACTCATTGGAGAATGGAATCACTTCACAATTGTCTTTCATCACTATAGAATTGAAGACCATCAATGTGCATCGACCATCATCTTCAATGGATCTTACTGCACCCAGTTGTGATACTTGTGGGTCGGTAATACACATAACTAGTGTTTGCCCAGGTCAATATGAGCAGGTGTCAGTAGTGTATCCAGGAAGAACAAATCAGAAATGAGACCCTTACTCCAACACTTACAATGAGGGTTAGAAGGCTAATCCAAGATTTAGTTAGCGGAATGAAGAGAGGGGAGAGCTCCAAATAGATTTCAACAAGGAGGAGGAGCTGGTACTTCCACTATCTAGCTCTCCAACCCACAGCAAGCTCTAACTGTCCCAACCAAAGAGGACACCAACTAGCTGCTACAAAACATGATGACTTTGATGAAGGAAGAGAGGAATTTTAACACCAATCAATTCAATGCACTAGCCACACTAATCTAGCAGGATTCCTTTAAAATAGCTGCTAGGTTCAATGCTTTAGATAAGAGAATACAGCAATGGGAGACAAAGGTAGAAAATAATGTGACCCAATTGTCCAACAATTTGAGCAAGAACCAAGCAAGAAGCAACGGAACAATTCCTTCTAACACTATGATGAATCCAAAAAGTCTGAATGCAATTTCCTTGCGAAGTGGGAAACAAGTGAGGTTTAATAATCAAGAAGAAGAAACATGTGATGAGGAGATTGAGAGTGAAGAAATGCCTCTACCACAGGAGAAAATCAAGAAATCTGAAAGTATAAAGGAAGAGTCCTTATTGAAGGAAAAGAAGTTTGCATCAAAGAACAAGGGAGCTACTTCAGAGAGTACCAAGGATAAAGCTGAGCATAGGGAATCAAGCAAGGATGAAGCCAAAGGTAAGGAGGTAAATCTTCAAGACCTTCCTTTTCCAAATTCATATTTAATGAGCAAGAATATGACTGAAAGTAAGCATGAAAAGGATATAATTAATTTGTTTGGGAAAGTTGAAGTCAATGTTCCCTTGCTTGATTTAGTGAAAAGAGTTCTAGCCTATGCCAAGTATCTTAATGACTTGTGCACCAACAAGAGGAAGTTTAGGCCCAATGAGAGAGTCCAAGTGAGTTCAAATATGTCAGCCCTGTTTAAACCCCGAATACCTGTCAAGTGTCAAGACCCTGTATCTTTTACCTTTCCACGCACAATAGGGAAAGTTACCATAGGAAAAGCCTTGTTAGATTTGGGGGTAGCAAGTAATGTGATGCCTAAGTCTGTTTATCAGTCGTTAGGACTTAAGAGTTTAAATCCTACATCTGTTGTGTTACAATTGGCTGATATATCATTTAGGCATCCAGTGGGAATTATCGAAGACAGTTTGGTCCAAATAAAAGGTTTAGCTTTTCCAATTGATTTTTATGTGCTTGAGTCTTCTGAAGTTGTGCAGGACACTTCCTTAATTCTAGGGCGACCATTCTTAAGGATTGCCAGCACCATGATCAACATGAAAGAAGGTAAGATCACCATGGAGCTGGGTGATCAACAGGTCAGCTTTAATATGTATTAAGCTATGAAACACCCCCATGAGGACTATTCGCTTTTAGGAGTGAACATCTTGGATGTTAGGTTGATGATGCATGCATTGAATTTGAACGGGCGATGAACCCATTGACTGATGATCCCTTGGAGGAAGTGTTTTCTACTGATGTTTCAGGTGGACTATGGAGTGAGGACGATATCAAAGAATTGGAAAGTGGCCGAGTCACCTCGCCACAGAATGGCTATGAGCAAAACATCCCATAGGAGCTGAAAGACCCACCTTAAACATCAGGTTGTTTCTGTTCTTTTACTTACAATGTACTTCTACATGTTGATTGAAATGAGATGACATTGTTATGTATGAGTATGTTAGCCAAGTGTGGGGGAGGAACTTAATTAGTAAGATTAGGTTTAGTTTTTAGTAGGACTTAGGTCTAGTTGTTTGGTTTCAATAATTCATCCTCCCTTTTAAATTCTACATTTTAAAGAATGCATGTCACATCTTTCATGATCAAGGAAATTGGTGTAGATCGTGGGTTGAATGTTATGTCAAAGTGGTTAAGGACTTGTAAATGAGATGAGTATCCGTTAGAATTTTTCATGTCTTTTCTCTTCTTTTGCTTTGGGAAATCTATGCCACGACATGGTACTTTCGCCGTGGCGTGAATTGATGATTTCATCACGGTGAGCCTATCAGTCGCCGCGGCATAATGCCTTTAAAGTACCTTCACTGCGGCGTGAATCACTTTTTCTCCGCGGTAAACAGTGGTATGTAGTCTTATCGCAGCGTGACTTAATTCTTCTATCGTAGCAAATGCCTTCACCGTGGCAAAAGACCCTTCTGCCTGAAAATTTCCTTGTGAAATTTCTCTTTTACACTCAATGTTCTTCTGATCTTTCACATGCCCTTTTGTCCTTTTTGTTATTTCACCTTTCCCTCCTTTTACACCTATCGACCCTTTCTTTCCGTCTCATTTTCAACTATTACATTCTAAGTACGCCGCAGCGAACCCAAGCTACCAAGTGATCGCTTTTTGTTATGTCATTCTTCCTTCCACCAATCCTCGCGCGTTGTTTGTACTCGTTTCCTTCTCGTCCTTCTTCGTAAGGATCCTATTTTTCATTTTGTTTCCCTTCTTTTAAGTTTCTGTCAATTAGGGTTAGTTCGACGTGGTGAAACTGCTTGTTTCGCCGTGGCGTGGAAGACTGGCATGCTTCGCCGTGGCAACAGACCTATTTCACCATAGCATGAGACACACAGTTTATGCCATAGTGAAGTTCCAGATTTTGATGTTTTAGTGAATTTGTTTAATCCTTGTGTTTATTTTTCTTGTTTTCTCCAGGAAAATGCCTTGAGCCAAGAACGCTTCCCGCTAATCTTCTACCTCTTCATTCGATTTCTTCCTCTCCTCTTACCCCACCCAATCCTCCCATCCATCCCAATCCTCAGCTCCTTCTTCTCAGCCAGCTGATCCTGCATATACTGCCTTAGCTAAGAAGATCGACACTAGGCCGATCCTTAAGGAGCGTCCCTTTCCCTTGACCCCACATAATAATCTTTGTGTCTACCAAATCATTAATTCTCAGCTCACAGGATTAGTTCACCCCGGGGATTAGGGAAATGACAAATTTATCCATCATTTCTACACCTATGAGCAACTTATCCACCACTACCCCTAGGACAATATCCTGCGTACCCTCTGTCCTGAGGGTACAGCTTAGCACCAACCTCGAATTTGTCAATGCTATCTTAAGCATTCTGACCTCTGCCCTGAGGCCTATCCTCGGCTCTACCTAGTTTGCGACAACATCCTCCCCACCTCCTACCTGGCATACATCACTAAACAATAAGCCCTTTATTTATATCTACTTATGATCGGTCACCCGGTCGATATCGTCACCTCCATTGCCTCTGCCCTTCGTGATTCCATCACCACAGCAAAACTTACACATTCCATCATCTTTTCTCACCTTATTACCAACATATTTCGAGCCCATAACATCCTGGAATATGATAGTGATAGCTATTTTGACCCGGCACCTTTGTTTAAGTATGTGCGCCTATAACAACCCCACGTACAGCCTCCTCCTTGAACCCCTCACCCCCACCCCCTCCCGAGCCCACCTCCATCCCCGATGTTGCTGCTTCCCATTCCAAGGCCTTTCCTTGCAAGGACACTCTGCCCACTCCTGCACTTACTAATTCGATTACTTTACAGGCACTTGCCTACTGAGTGGTTGCTTTGCGGGAGACACTTCTCCAGGTGACAGCCCGACAGGAGCAGGATCGCCAATATCACCGACGAATGGATGCTTTGATAGCTAAGCACCTGCATTTTACACTTCCTTCTGAGGAAGATGACCCTATTGACGGCGTCAGCACATGAGGGGTAGACCCTTCGGATGTTGTGGAGGAATCGACGAGAGATTAGTTCGAGTGCATTTTTTTCTATTTTCTTTTTGTTATAATTTTTATTTTAGCTCATTAGTGGGATAAGCAAATCCTTTTGTACAGTCTGACTTTTTGAAACCCATTAATCTAAAAATTTCTTTTTCTCCTTCCACTTTATTGTTATGGCCTTTTCAAATTCTATCACTTGTTCTTTTTCATTGAGTGTAGGGGGGCTTTTCTCATCATATATCTCTTGTTTGTGCTCCATTTTGGCCATTTATATGTTTGTGTTTGTCAATTATGCATATCTTTAAACTTGGTGACTGTGAAATTGAGTTTCTGTCATTTTTTGCTGCGATGTACTGTGCCTTCGCCGCGGCCAAAAACTCATTTTCTGCTAGGACAAGCTTGCCTGTCGCCATGGCAGTGATTGCTTGATACGTTCTCCACGACAAGATTATTTTTTGCCATGGCGTCACGCTGTTGTAGGACCAATTTATTTTAAGAAATTTGCCTCAATTCAAAATTCTCCCTCATTCGACTCTTGTCACTTTTGTTTGTGCAAAAATTTATAAGTTTCAAAGTGATTCTTGAGTTTTTGAAAATAATTATCATTCTTTAAATGATAGTCAGTTTTGAGAATTTTATTTTTGATGATTTTAACACAAAGTAAATGAAGGCATGCTGATAAAGTAGCACTTTATGTTTTTAAGACTTGAGATTGTTCATGGAGATATTACCCTTGTTGGAAGGATATTTAGGCCTAAATTTTTCAATTCTTATGTGCATCTGCTTATTTCATATCTCTCTAGAACTTGTTTCAATTCTTAATCAAAACTTTATGAACTAGAATTTGTCAACATGATAGAGGCATTCTTTAAAAATCCTTGACCCAAGCACAATCCTATAAACATCTATCTATTGCTAGCTCCTTGAGCCATTATTTCTGAATACATGCACGAATCTTTATATAGTGTCAATAGGTTATTTTTGTATTTTCTTCTAGTTAAAAAAATGTTCTACTTGTGTGTTCTAAAGAAAGAAAAGAGAAAAATAAACAATTATATTTTTTATATGTATATGTTATATTTATGTTATAAAAAGAGGAAAGAAAAAGTATCATTTGTGTAAATATTGTCTTACTGTTGACACCTATTTCATAAGTATAGTGCATATACTCATACTTTTTCTTTCTTCGTCCATTTCATCCACTTCATATAGCCTTCTGTGCATTACAACCTTGAAAAGTCCTCTTGATTTTCAAAATTATAGTTCTTGTAGTAGAGAAGCAAGACTGTTACAAGCTTATGGTAGAGAATGGACTAAGCGGATTTTAGAGTGAAAATATCCCTAACCACAAGTGAGATGAGAGCAAGCACTTTACTTTGAGTGAAATCTCTTCCACTCCATCGCTTGGATTAAACTCTCATAGTGTTTATTTTCTTGGCACTCTTTCACTCTACTTTGGTTGATCTCTGATAAAGTGATTTTTACCAATTTCCTATTATTGTTTTAAGAATGGTAAGAATTTTTCATTTACACTTGTGTCTCTTTGACTCTTATAAACTTTGTCCAGGAGTACAAAGGCCTAAGTTGGGGGAATTTGATTGAGCCCAAGTATATTATCTAAATTGCCAACACTTTTATGGCCTTTGCTATACTTTTTGACTCCTAATTCTTGATTTTGTGCTTAAATTAATCCTTGAGTGTGAACTTTTATTTTATACAATCTAATAGTAAAATTTTCATAATTGGTATTAATTGCATTTCTTAAGTTCTCTAAGAACAATTGATGCTACAAATTGCTATTTTTGATTATAGGATCCTCAAGGAGAAGGGAGTCAACATGCTGAATTGAAGTCAATAGGAGACCATAGCCTTTGGGAAAAGTTCGCTACGGTGAAGAACGAAGAATTAGGCGAAAACTTTCAGGAAAAGTTCACCGCGACGAAGATTAATTCTCTCGCCGTGCTGAAGGATCCAGGAAACACGCAACATCATGGTGAGCCTGCCTGTCGTTTCGGCGAAACGTTAAAAACTTGAACATGTTTAGGAAAAATCTCTCACTGTTCTGACCCAACCCTTAACCCAACATTTATAAACATGCCAAATTATGTTATAAAAGAATACTAGACACATAGAGACATTCATGAGAAGTGAGAGCCAACACACATAAACTTCATGTTTCACTCTTGGCCTTCATCCATCACCCATTTTTTCTACTTCTCATCGATGCTCTCATCATTTGGTTGCTACTGCCATGGATATTGTCGGTGTATCTACAGTTATGAGTGCTCCCAGAGTGATGCTTGGCTAAGCACCATTTCCTCTTGAAGATTTAGCGATGGCTTGAGTTTGATGGGCTTCAAAAGGGAGTAGTTTTACATTGTCATATTTGACTACGTTGCTATAAACTCCTGAGTTAGGATTTATGCTTTATAGTTAGATTTTTCTTGATTAGAGTTTAATCAAGCGTTGAACAATGTACTGTGTTATGGATTTGTTTATGTAGAACTTGGAGGCTCAATATATGAAGTTTCATATATGTCTTTTTGTTGATTGTGTTAATTCTCCTTTGTCTGCCTAGTTGTGTTTGATATTGAGATTATGCTTGATCCAAATTGACCACTTGCATTAACTTGCCCATTACACACA
>JAOSBO010198976.1:0-18603 GCA_027563915.1 Erythroxylum rotundifolium | reverse complement strand
GGCAATAAGCTCACACTTGCCCCCAAATCACATAATGCTCTCCCAATTGTTGTGGTTCCTATTTGGCAAGGTATCGAAAAACTTCCCAGATCTTGAAGCTTAGGAGGGAGTTTGTTTTGAAGAATCGCACTTGATTCCTCTGTAAGAGCCACAGTTGCATATTCCTCTAACCTTCTTTTATTGGATAAGATTTCCTTTAAGAACTTGGCATAAGTAGGCATTTGGGTATAAGGCTTCTGTGAAGGGGATTTTAACATAGAGCTTCTTTAGATTGTCAACAAATTTTCCAAACTGCTGGTCTAGCTTAGCTCTATGAAATCTCTAAGGAAATGGGATTGGTGGCTTATATGGTGGTGGTGGTGTGTATTTTTCGGGCTCAGGTGATTGTTGCACAGGCTGTGCGTTGGATTGCACAGGTTGTGCATCCTAGTCTATTCCTTCGAATTCCTTTTCAGCCCTATTCTTCTGTACCATAGGTTCTAAAACCTTTTCACTCCTTAGTACCACTGCCTTGGTCTCCTTAGGAGCCTCTGGTTGTGCTGGTAGCTTACTCTTGTCAAACCTTAGTGCTGCAGCTTGCTGTGCAACCTGAGTCTTAAGCATCTTATTATGGACCGTCAATTGGTCCATTCGGGTAATAAGTTGATGGATCAAGTCTCCTTGCTTCTACATAAAAGTTTCCATCATTGATTCAAGGTTGGACTTAGGTTCAGGTGGATGAGGTTGAGCTTGTTGTCTCAAGTTTGAGAAACCTGGAGGGACACCGTTTTGTTGTTGCTGGGTCAATTGGTAATGCAGTTGATGCTGTGGGTAATGGTTTTTGGTTAGGGAAACTTTGGGGTGGTTTAGGTTGTTGAGACCATGAGAAATTTGGTGGTTCCGCCATTCAGGGTTATAGGTGTTTGAGAACGCTCCACCTTGATTCTTCTGCCCATAATTTCCCACAAAATTCATATGTTTAGCCCCAAATTCTTGCCTAATGTTCTAAAATTCGATACTCATACTCAACCCAAAATCCTGATCCTGTAAGGCATTCACATTACTCATAGCACCTGCGGCAAACCTATCCACTTTCCTTGAAAGAGCTTCGAATTCAACAAAGTAAAGGCATCCAATTCGAAGACTCCTTGAGGTCTTTTCCCCTCTTGCTTAACCTCTTTCCGATCATGATTCCACGGATAGTTGTTGTAGGCAATTTTCTCTAACAACATAAAGGCCTCATCTTCATTCTTGTCCATTAAATCACCTCTAGCCACAACATCTATCATACTTCGCATAACCAAAGAAACTCCATTGTAGAATATTTGCACAATCATCCACTTCGGGACACCATGATGTGGACATTTGTGTTGAAGCTCCTTGTACCTCTCCCATGCTTCATACAAAGATTCATCTCCTTTAAGTTGAAATGAGGTAAGCTCACTTCTGAGCTTTGTAATTTTCCCAGGTAGAAAATACTGAGCCATAAAAGCCCTGGACAACTCTTGCCAATTGTTGATCGAACCAGGTGGTAATGAATGGAGCCAATCCTTAGCCTGATCTCTCACAGAAAAAGGGAACAACCAAAGCCGTATAGCATCCGCAGGTACCCCGTTTACTTCAACATTTCACAAATCTCCAAAGTTGTTGTACGTGGACATGTGGGTTTTCTGTAAGGTGCCCTCCAAATTGATTCTGTTGCACCATTTGTACAAGGCTAGGTTTTAACTCAAAATTATTTACTTGCACAGGGGGGCTTGTAATGCTAGGGCGAAATTCTCCAAAATCTGGAACTGCATGGTCCCTTATTGTTCTCTGATTCTGCTCGGTCATTTCTGATTCGACTGTCTCTTTTGATAGAAAAGTTGTAGTAAATTTAGGTTCGATCTGGTGTTCCTGCACAGGTTGGGTGTCCGATGCTTTTGCCCGTGCTTTTCTAGCTTTTGCTTCCTTCCTTAGTGCCTTAGCTGTCTTCTCGATTTCAGAATCAAACAGCAAATCTTCAGCACTGATGCCCCTTCACATAGACTAAGAAAAACACAACAAGATCAAATGCAAGGTGCAGAAAATGCAAAATATGAAGTAGACAGTAAAGAGAACAAATAAAACAAAAATCAATTCTAACAAAATCTATTATCACAAAACAAAAAGGAAAAAAATGTCCAATTTAAATAAACAATCAGTCGCCTAATATTACTCAGGGATTACTCCTCGGCATCGGCGCTAAGAAACTTGATGTAACTCCGCAAGTTCACAGGTCTCAAGTAGTATAGTATAATATCGTCCCACAAGGAGTAATTGTGTAAGTACTAGGCTTGGATTACTCAATTAATTGGACTAAGCAGTTGCGTAAGAATGGGGAATTAAATTAAGGAATTTAACTATAAAAAAATAATAAAACCAATGCTAAATAATGAAGCGAATGTCTCTAGGGATCAATCCGAATGAAATATGGTAAGCTTTAAGGATGGTTCCACTTTTAGCATTTTCTATGGACTTTACCTGGATCAATTTATGAGGCGAATTTTGGTTGATATAAGGTTGAGCCTAGAGTTTTTTAGATCCTTTTTCAAGGTATCAAAGGAGTATTATGCAATAATCCTAATCTACTGTCGTAGTCTAGCAATCAAGCATAACCCATTAAGTTCTTTGCTAACCCGAGTTTTCTCTCATAAACTCAGTCTATGTCTAAATCTGAAATTTATGAGTTCCCTATTTTGGAGTTCCGTTATCAATCTTCACCTATCGGTTCTTCAATTAACAACTAATATCAAGTAATGGTTAGCCAAATACAATACCAGCAAATAAATTTCAAAATAGAGAAATCGAAACCAAGAAACTCATACTCGTAAATTAACCAAGATTTAATCCATAAACATTAGCTAAAAGTTTCAGGCCCAACCTTGAAGCTTCAAAGAAACTACTCACTCATGGTGGAATAAAGAACACATAAATCACCGTCACCATACAACATAAAAGACATCAGATAATACACAGAGGATGAATGGGTTTTTTTGGGTCTCCCTCTCTGCGTTTTTGGCTAGTTGGTATGCACGTCTCGCGTCTATCCCTGCGTTCCTGGCCCAACTGCGTGAGTGCACTTCTATGGTTGCTCCACTGTTGCGCCCTTCTGTTGTGCTTGCGTCTCCTAGTGCTGCCTCGCGTCTGTCCCTCTTGTGCGTCAGTGTGTGGAGCATCGTTTTGGTGGGTCTCTCCTAGCTGTGCTTCGCGCGGTGTCTCCTTCATACCTCCTAGCAACAACGTAGTTTTTGGTGGGTTTCCTCTGTTTGCATCACTGTAGCTTCTTTTTGCATCACTGCATGAGCGTCTTTAGTGCCCCCTTTGTTCTCCTCATTCCACGCCTTCACTATTCCCGATGTATCCAATTAATTCTCCCCAATTAAAACCTAGCCCCTACTGTTCCTGCGTGCGCGTTTTTGCTTCCTCCTACGCCAACGACAGCGTCGTTTTTTACTGTCCCTGGCTGCTTCGTTTTGCTTCCTGCCTGACTGCGTTTTTGGACTTCTCCCCTAGCTGCTCCTTTTCTTTTGTATTTCCCACTACACTGTCGTTTTTGCTTCATTTAACTGGACTGTTGGGTTGGACTTCATTTAACTATGGCTGTGATATTTTTCAACTAAAATCAAGTGTATTTCCTACAAATTAAACATGAACCACTATAAATGTAGATTCAGATAAACTAAACAATTTAGTAAGAAAAATATGTATAAAACCTAATGACTATATGCAAGAATTAACATTTCAATAAGAAAATGCATTCAACATCTTTATCTTGGTCAACTTACCCCTTCAATAATCAATAAATGTTTCCAGATCGCTGAAATCCAGAGTTGGGTGAAAGTTATCCTTTATGAATCTCTCAACTCTCTCTCTGGAAATGTGGCCAAGACATTTATGTCACAACATGTATGATTTTTCCTTTATGGAGGCTCTTTTTCGAGTAACAGGTTCAGTAACATAAGAAGAGGCAGACATTTCATTACGAGTAAGACACATTCTATATAATTCGTAGGATAAGAAGGCAGTTCCGATATGTCTTGTATTGATAGAAATATTTACTACGTAAGTATCAAATACAAAACGATAGTCCTCTTTATCCAAAACTGATACAGATATCAAGTTTCATCTAAAAGACGGTATATAAAAAGTGTCTCGTAAAACTAATACAAACCCCATATCGAGGTTTAAACCTACATCTCCTACAAACAAAACATCCACCTCTTCATTGTTACCGACCATCAACTTCTCCTCTTCTTTAGTCGGCCTTCTCCTAGAGGTAAACCCCTTCATTGTGAAAGTAACATGATTAGAAACTCCACTATCTAACCACCAAGAACTTGATGTGGTTATAGCTACATTGGATTCATGAATCATATAGGCTGAGGAGTTACCTGACAATTCCTGCTTAACCTTCCACAACTTGTACTTCAGGCAATCGGCCTTTCTGTGCCCTTTTTCTTACAGGAGAAGCATCTCATACCTTTTATGTCACGTGAGCCCTTAGCAATGTTGAATCTGTGGATAGGGTTTGGGTTTGGGTTTGTTACCCTTACCTTTAGGCTGTTAGGGTTTAGCCTTTCCCTTACCTTTGGCAGCTGCAAATAAGGTTGTATGAGGAGAACTCTTAATCTTCTCCTCAGCCGCAACACACTAAGAAGTCAAGATACTGATATCCCAATTCTCATCCTGAGAGATGTAGAAAGTAGCCAACATCTCAAACTCTCGAGGGAGAGTATTTAGTGCCTGATGTCGTATGAGCATGTCATAAATAGGTATATCTAGTGCCTTCAGCCTATTCTAAAGGTGCACCATCTTGATAATATGTTGTCTAACCCCTCTTTCTCCAGTATACCTCATAGAGAACAACTCTTTAATCAAGGCGCTCTGCTCCGCATGAGAAGACACTTTGTACCTTTGAAAAATGCTATCTATAAACTCCTTCACTATAACCGTACCCAGTAATCCACTGAGTAGATAATCTGAGATCGACCTCTTGATGGTCAAATAGCACATCCATTTGACCGCTCCTAGATTGCCATTGCTGCTTTTTCAGCTTCCGAGTTGACATCAGTAAGTAGAGGAGGCCTCTCAATATGCATTGCCATGTTGACATCAACCATCTCCAGGGTAAACTCAACATCCTTCTTCCACTTCTTGAAATTGAAACCAGTTAAGGTCTCAATCATGACAGCATTGTTGTTTACAGAAAAGGTGATTGAAAAATAAAAAAGACAATGTAAAAATCAGTATAAATATAGGATAACAGTGATACTTAAAACATTAAAGTAGTATCTATTTAGAGAATTTGATAGCACATATTATGAAATACATGTGGGCTAAATACATAATATATGTAATTAGACCTCTACATGAAAGAGATTAGAGTAAAAATCATCAACTCTCATGACACTACCACCTATAAGTGAGTAGATCATTCAAGCAACAACTTTCCTCAATCTAATGCCTTTATTTACATCTCAAAATCTCATATAAGGTCAATACCTGTTGGCAGAATATCCAAATATGAGACCAGAGGCATCCCTCAATGTGCAAGCGGTACAATTTAAATACTGACTAGAAAAGCCACTATGGTCACTACAATCTTACCAGTACTCAAAAAGGCCACAAATACAAGGGATACATCTTTATATCATTCTTATATTCTATATGGACATAATGTACGTGAAAATTAGCTATAAATGCAAAAAACTAAATGCATAGTCAAATAATCACATACTAGTATTGAAAACATTGTCTTTAAACTTTATTTGATATTTTTATTTCAAAAATTCTTAATGAGAGTGACTATTGTACTTTCCTGAATACCAAACCTACCATACGAGACATGAAACTTTAAGTGTCTCCCTTATGTGCAGTTCAGAGTACGAAAATACCCTCAAAATTAGCTTAAAAAGCTTTAAAAACTTTTCCGAAATCCAATGACCAATGTCATAAATCCAAAAAATTGAAAAATACTTTTAAAAATTCTTTTGAGAAAATAACCTAAAAAGATCCGGAATAATTTTAGGAAAATTTCTAAAATTTTTAGGTGATGTCAGCATCACTGTAGTGTCGACGTCAACACAATACTATGCGTTGGCATCAATAAGTGTTAGCCTATGCGTGGGCAAGGGCACGTGTGAGTTTCGACACTCGCCAGATGCGTGTGCACGCACTCCCACGTAACACCGTCAGGTAAAATAGATAAAGTTAGTAGAGCCAAAATTGAATAGTCGGATGTTTGCATCCCACGTCTTAAAGAGGCCTAATAATTTAATCGATTAGAGTTGTCCATAAAGTTTTGTTAGCCAATAGACTATAAAAGTTATTAATCAATAAAGATTTCTTTATGAGTCAAGTCAAGTGGATAAAGATAATCCTTGATATCGTATTTTCGTTAATTGCAATGCCACGAAAAGCAATGAAATGGAACATTTGAGTGGAAATGACAAGATATTTGATCTCTTATTCAACTTTCTAATCTTCAACAACTTAAAAGCAACTATTTTGGGATGAGATCTCTGAGCCAGGAACTCGTTACTACCTTATATCGGAGGATCATATTCAAAAGTGATCATCAAAAAAGATAAATGGGCCTAGTAAATACATCCGGCTAAAGGTTTCTTGACAATTATAAGAGGAATGAGTATTTACATTGTACAACCCAAAACGTGGAATAGAAGACTCAATTACCCAGACGAGACACAACTCTAAGAAATTTACTATCCAAACATGTTTGGGAATTTTTTGAAAACCTCTTCACGCATTTTTTGTCGGCAAAATTGGTTTGGTACAAGAATAATATCTCTATAACCTCCATTATCCTATAGCTCGGAATGAGGAGGAAATGATGAGCTAACGATAGACTTTTTTCAACCCCCTAACAACAATCCAATATGTTTTCTACGACACTAAAGATAATCCTTGATATCGTATTTTGCAATGCCACTAAAATCAATGAAATGAAACATTTAAGTGGATTTACAAATTTCAGGAGCTAAAGAAAGAGGAGAAGTCAGTGTCCTTAGTTGTTTTTAGCTATATAATCTATTCCATAAAGAAAGATAGGAATGCTAGAATCGGTAAGAATTTGCAATGAATTTCCAAATTGGACAAATATTCTGTTTTTTTCAAAGTCATTCATTGGGTCAGAGAAACTCCACTGAAAAGAAACATGTTTGCTGGAATGAGGTATGATTTAGAGCTCGTAGTTAGAAGATGCGTCGGTACTCAGGCGTTTCGAGGATCAGTTCAAATTATAGTCAGACAAGGCTCTTCACTATGCTTCAATTCTACTTGTCGTCACTTTTGGCTAAAAAACAAATCTAGTTAAATGTTTAAAAATGTTGTCAATAATTATTTGCAACATTTTTATTTTGTCACACAAAGCGTTGTCAATTTTGCATAGTTGAAAACTATAAGAGAGTTTTTTTCTAATGTTTTTCTAATTGCTGTCTCCAACATAGTCTTCCTTTATGGTCATTAATAGAATTTAACTTCCAATATATTTTTTTTCATTTGTGTGTGTGTGTGTTTCTTTTTTCAGTAAAACGTTGCTTCTGGGGGCACTTTTATTCCTATCATCCTTCAAGTCCTTAAATCAGCTAATAATAATATAAACAATTGAGATATACCCAAGTCAATCATGTTATTTTAAATTAAAGCATTACATCTAAATGAAATAATTGAAAAAAGTAAGTTCAATTTCACTTATTTTTTTATGTAATTTTTAGTTTTTAGTTTCTTAATTTTAATATTTATTTAAAAATAAAATCCCTTTTTGGTTATTAATTTTAAACTAATTACTTTTATTGGATAATACTAAATATTAAATTTCTTTTACAGATAACTGAGTTATATATATATATATAATTTAGTAATTATATTTACGTATCAATAAATTAAAAATATAAATTCTAAATAATAGTAAAATATGATTTTCAAAATAAAATTTAAATTAATACTAAAATTTAAATAAATTGAATTGCTATATTATATTACTCATAATTTTTGTTAGTGATTAACATTAAATAATTAATTAGTGGATATTTAATTAATAATAAATTGTATTGTGATAATAAATAAAAACCAAAAAAATAAAATTATTATATTAATGAATTATGAAGATTAAAAAGATAAATTATAAACAGAAACTAAAAATTTAACCAACCAAAATTTTTTAATAAATTCAAAAATAAAAAATCATAATATAATCAATATGTAAGTGTTAAACTGTCTATGATCTTTTCTTAAAGACCACCAAAGTCAATGACGGAATCATGTAAAGCCAAGAATTACTTGACTCAACAGTAAATACTATCCATTGAAAAGTTAACGCTGTTGCAACTAACCCACGACTAGCCCTAAATATCATAAGCCATTACTCGTTAGCCACTTTTTTGTTCTTGTCCATCTCAATTCGGTGGTCCGTCCTTAGAAAGAAACCAAGTATCCCTATCCGCTTACTGAATGTTGCCGGACCTTTTTCTGATCGTCAGAATGCAGTATCTATGCCTTCGAAGAGACTATTCCATAGTCATTCTATTTCTTTCTGTGTTCAGCCTAACCCATTTCTCTGACGCAATTGACCCGCCTCTTTATCATGTCTGCGATAACAGCAATAATTTCACCATATACAGCACTTATTATAAAAATCGAAATACCCTTCTCTCTTCTAATCTCCTTAAAACAAAGAGTTATATCTACAGGAGAGGTTTCCGCCAAGCATCTACCGGACAAGCACCGGACATTGTGTATGGTATGTTTCTCTGCCGTGGTGATGTTAGCGGCTTCGAATGCAGGAAGTGCGTCACTAGTGGTGCCCAATTCATAGCCCAAGGTTGTCAGCTCCAGAAAACTGCCATAGTATGGTACGATAAATGCCTCCTTCGATGCTCAGACAAGGACTTCACGTCCTTTGCCACTGTTCCTATCATATACATGTCGACTGTACAAAAGGTCACAGTAGACCCAGCGGGTTTTAACATGTTAGTGGCCACAACCATCAACGATACAGCGACCATGGCTGCCAATGATGACTACAAAAGATATGGATATAAACATGCGAACTTTACTGAATCTGAAAAGATATACAGCATCGCGCAATGTACACCGGATTTAAGTACCTCGGAATGTAATCAATGCATTGGTCATATTATGGGGCAGTTGCCTAATTGTTGTAGTGGCAAGAGAGGAGGAAGAGTGTTGACTCCAAGCTGTAACTTCAGGTTTGAACCATATTGTTTCCTGGATCAAACATCACCACCTTCGGCTTATAAGGATGAGGTCAAGAATCCGTTCCTTCCACTACAGCCGCCCCTTCCGTCTCCGGTGCCGACCTCACCACCAAAAGGTACAAACACAACCTGATCATCTGTTTTTACATGCCATTTTTTCCCCTTTTAACTATGTCGATATCGTACATTTAGCTAGCTCGTTCGTAAAGGCACGTACATATAAAAGTTGAAAATTAACCAAAAAAACAAGACACAATTCAGTTGGCATAAAAATATCAAAATAATGATTCTTAACTATTATTTTTAAATAATTGTCCAATTAAAATCAAGAATTAGATTTTAAGAGTTATCTAAAAACCATTATTTTAGTAGGATTCAAAATCATCCCAATGTTCTTTCGAATCATTCTTATATATCATTATACCTATTAGAATAGATAGTTATTATGATTAATATTAATTAAATTACTAACATAAATTAGAAAATATTAACTATACTAATTATGAAATAAATTTAAATAATAATTCTTTAACTTTATTATTTTTTGTTTTTTTAAAAATGAATGAAGTAATTTATAGATGAAACTAAATCAACATTACAATGAGTTTAACGTTGAACGTCTAATCTCTGAAAGATAACTAAATACAAGTAGCTAAGCTAAAGAAATTGTAGCCAAAGAAAGTAACATATGCCTTACTATAAAACGTACAAATTACAAGCCCCACATTCTTTTCACATCCATAGACAAAGATTCCTACATATGTTTTGCATATATGCAAGCTCTGATAAAGTTGATGACTCTATCCATAAGTAGGTATTTCTCTACCTTCTTATCAGTAAATCGTCGACTATCTCATTTCCTCCATATGGTATACATGACAATTGTAAAAGCTGCTTTGAAGAGAATAACATTGAGTTTCCTTCTCTCTGAGTTAGTAATGACTCAATTCAATGTTTACTCCCAATTATACCTAAAAAAATTATGAGGTAACATATGCAAGATTTTACTCCAAATTGCCTTACTATAGTGACATTGGAAAAATAAATGGTTCCTGTCTTCAACAATAATATTACGAAGTAAACAAGTTGAGTTAGAATTGTCGTACCATTGACTTTTAGTTTGAAGTTTATTCTTGATTGCAAGCTAAATAATGAAAGAAGCCTTGGAACTAACAACGTTTCTCTATAAAAGATTGAAACAAGGTGCATCAACCATTTCCTCTATAAATAGTTGATAACAAGAGTCGTTAGAAAAAGTACAATTCCGATTTAAAGACTACGAAATGACATGAAAAAGTACAATTCCGATTTAAAGACTACGAAATGACATGAAAAAGTACAATTCCGATTTAAAGACTACGAAATGACGTCGGAAACTTGTAGATCATTAAGCAGTGGAAGGTAGTTCATTAGAATACCGAATCCCCTAAAATCTGCATGCCATTCTCCATCTTGCTACTATTTCAAGTAGTGTTTATGAATTCATTTGATCTATATTGTATTTTGGTTAGTGTATAGTCTCCATAGCCTCTTGCATATCAATACCCTTCGCATTGTAGTAATAGAAATTATACCCAGCCCTCCTTTCTTTTTTGATACAATAACATCACTCCATTTAATTCTAACTTTCTTAGAGTTATCAATTATACCAGACCATAAGAAGGAGTTCATAATTCTATCCATCTCCTTGATAGCTTTCTGAGGTAACGCTATATGTGTTGTCTAATGAATATGTGCTATCCAATCATTACATAATAAATATTATATGTGCAACAACAATTTGAGCATTTATGTATTATTACCATATTACCTCATTTATAGTCAAATATTTAGTCTTCAGCTACCGAGCTCCTATCATTTCCCTTCTCATCAAGAACTTTGTCCACAAGGTTTACATCTAGAAAACGTTGCTGAAAATCATACGAAAACTCCCAAGAGACAACGTTGTCCTTTGAAGAAGACCATTACACTAATATCATTACAGTTGGTCAATTATTATGATTTTTCCAATTTGCGATCAAGAATAACAACTGGTATATGAAGTGCTAAATATAGAGATAGAGGTAACACTGGCAATAATATTTCAAAATCAATGACTCGAAATTCAGTTATGAAACATGGAAGGTAGGATGAATCATACTATCTGCAGGTAAATCAAGTTTATATGCCACTGATCATATCTTACAAATGATCTTGAAGGGACCTTAAAACAAAGTCGCCTACTTCTGTGATAGATGCTTTTTAATACTCTGTTAACAATAAGGTTGTAACTTCATATAGTCATAATCTCCAACAGATAATGTTCTTTCAATACGATGGCGATTAATAAATTTCTTCATATGGTTTTATGCTCGTTATAAATAAAAAACGTAGAATATTAATCATAACTTCATTATCCAATAACACTTGATCAACTACTAAAATAGAAGAGTCACCAGCCAAATATGGAGTATATATAGAAGGTGGAAAACCATAGACACATTGGAAAGGAGTAACATTTGTAGCCGAATGAAAAGTAGTATTATACCATCATACTACCAAGGATAACCATCTACTCCAACTAGTAGGACAATCTGAAGATATACAATGAAAATATGTTTCAAGAGTGCAATTGAGAACCTCTGTTTATATGCCCTATTAAGAATGTTAAGTAGTTAAAAATTGAAGAACCTTTGTATATATGTCCTATTAAGAATGTTAAGCAGTCAAAAATTGAAGCTTAACTCTCTGGATACTAATTTTTTTTACAAAAATACACTTGTAACGATCACATCTCTGTCACTAACAATCATCTGTGGCATACCATACAACTTGAAAATGTGATCCATAAAACTTTTAGCAACCTTTTCCATAGTATAAGGATGGCATAGAGGAAGAAAATGAGCGTATTTGCTCATCCTATCAACAATTGAGAAAATCACCAAATATCCCTCTGACAATGACAAACCTTCTACGAAACCCATGCTAATATTAGTCCACAAATGTTGAGGAATAGGTAAAGGCTGAAGTAACTCAGGTGAAGTAGTGGTTTCATTTTTATTCCTTTTGCAAACGTCACATTTATGTGTAAACTCTCTATCATCTCTTTTTAACATTCGCCTAAAAACAAGCACTCAACCTTTTATACATTCTCGACCAACCAGAATGTCCTTTATAAGCAATTGCATTCGATAGATCAATTAATTTGGGATGAAAAGGTGTTGAGTTTCAAACCATTAAATGCTCCTTCCATCATAAAACGTCATTGGTTCATGTATAAATCATTCCTTTACACTCACCTTGTTGAATCTGCTAAGTTAATTTCTGAAGAGTTGTATCCTGTTGCCAACCATCTTTGATTTCTGAGAGTAACCTTATGCTTACTTATGAAATGGTTAAGGTGAATAGCTCAGAAATATTCACCCTTGGCAAGGAATTGCAGTAGAGTTGTCTATTCCCTTTTTATACTTAATAGAAAAATCAAAACCCAATAATTAATTTGTTGAAAAGGATATCAAGTATTTCAAAATTTGATAATTCATCTGCTCCAGACCTCTCTTCCAATTAAGTAATGAAACCATTGTTTCAATGCCATGACTAAAGCTAAAAACTCCTTTTCATAAATGGAGAGGTGTTTGTATTTTTTTGATAGCATTTTGCTAATGAATGTTATAGGATGATTTTCTTGCATGAGTATTACACCTATTCCCTCTCCACTCGCACTAGCTTCTACAGTAAATTCTTTCAAAAAATCAAGAAGAGCCAGTATAGAAGTCATTGTCAATGCCTGCTTTAGAGTTGAGAATGCAGTTGATGCCTCATCTGTCCAATGCAATGAATCTCTCTTTAACAAATTGATTAAAGGCTTGCTCCTCTACCCATAAGCCCTAATAAATCTTCTGTAATAACAACATAGGCCCAAAAATCCTTTGGGTTTTTTAACGTTTTTTGGTTTTGTCTAAGTGGACACTACCTAAATTTTCTATAAATCTGTTGATACACCATAGCCGCTTAGGATATGTTCTAGATATTCCACTTGAGGAACCCAAAATAAACACTTAGACAATTTCATGTACAATAGTTGTTCTCTTAAAGTCTCCAACACCGATTGGAGATGTTTCAAATGCAATTCAAAGGATCAACTATATATCAAACTATGATCAAGAAATATATGTATGAACCTTCGCAAATACATCATGAAGATTTTATTCATTAAGCTTTAAAATATAGCTGACGCATTTCTCAATCCAAAAGGCTTTACAAGAAATTCATAATGTCCTTGATGAGTTATAAAAGTTGTTTTGTAAATGTCATCTTCATGTACTTATATTTGTTGCTAACACGCTCTAAGATCTAGTTTAAAAAAGAACTATGCGCTAGCTCATCGAACAATACTTCTACCAAAGGAATAGGAAATTTGTAATTGACATAAAAATGCCACAATCCATTCTTCTTCTTGATTAAAATCATTGGAGCTAAGAAGGGATTGATTTTTTGTCTAATGATACCCTGTTGCAATGCATCCTCCACCAATTCTTCCATAATGCATTTCTATACTCGGGTGTACCTGTAAGGTCGAAGATTTACATTCTCTGTCCCCTCCTTTAGTGGTATTCTATGATCATGGAATCTAGATGGAGGCAATCCTCTCAGTTCTTCAAAAACATCATTGAAATTCTTATAGCTATTCATGGAATTCATCAAGTAGGTATGTGGCATCCACTTCCTCCTGTGAAGTTCTCAATTCTGCCGATAGTTCAATCTTTCTTTTAATATAAACTTCTTGATGCACTACCATTAAATGACATAATATCCTTATCATTCCACACTCTTGCTAATTATTTTCTTAGTTATTTCCACCAATTTTATACATCCTTGACTTTTCAAGTCCATTTCTTTACCATAGCAGAGCTTCATGGTTCCTTTTTGGTGATTAAACACTCTGTCTTCCAGTATGGATAACCATTAAACCCCCAACACCATGTTAGTCCCACCTATATCAATGAACAAAGCATTTGTGCTAAATTCTTTTTTGCCCATCTGCCACTTAACATTTTAACACATATGGGTGCATCTTAAGTTTATTCCTCCTCCTACCATAATTTTCAATTCCTTCACCTCCTCTAATTCCTTACTAATTCTAGATACTAAATTTTTATCCACAAAATTATACGTACTTCTCCCATCCACCAACATATGAATAACCTTTTCTTCTATCATACCTTACATCTTAATTTGTTGATGTTTAAATTTAATCACCTTAGACATGGCTTATAATAATATGCTTGGGAACTCCTCTTCTTCAACTTCCTTAACCTCCCCATTCTCCACCTCTTCCTCTATTACAAACATCTGCAACATTTTATTCTTTCATTTATAACCAACGATGCATTTTTCTTCACACCAGGAACACAAACCTTGATTTTGTGCTCATCCAATTCTTTATTAAAAGTGGTCTTGCTCCATTTCAACTCTTTTTCTGCTTTATGATTTCCGTGCACAAAAGTAGGCAACAAGCCTTTTGAAGATTTTAGTATATTTAGTGAGTTTTTAGAATAATTTGAACCTCTCTCATTGAACCTTCCCATCATCCCAAAATGAACAGCCACCGTTTTATGTTCTCGCCAAATCATATGCTTGTTAAAGAATCGGGGATTCCATAACTTCACTCGATATTCAATCTCTACCTTCAACCCTTTCAAAAGCATACTAACTAAATATCTAGCATCCCTAGTTTTTATGAAAGCATGTCAAACTCTGCAAAATACTCCTTCACTATTCTTCTTTGCCTCAATTCCTTTAGTTCCCCCATCAGTTCTTCAGAAGTTGCCTCTCCAAATCTCTATTCCAATGCCAATAGATACTTGCCCCAATTAGAAGGATCATGTGTTAATCTATTCCTCGCATACAACTCTTGCTAAGCTAAACTTTAACCTTCAAGTGCATCATAGCTAAACTCACCTTTAATTTTGCTAGTGTCTGGTCCAATGTAAAAAATTGTTGACATTTAAACATCCAAGCTCGTAGATTTTCACCTTTGAACATCGACAACTCATTCATACTACACTAAGTAGGAATGGCGTAGTGTCCCCTCTAGTAACTATCTCCATTTCCAGCTTTAGGAACCCTCTGATCAACATTTCCTCATATGTCATTGTCACCATTATTTTTCTGATATAGTTGAGTGATCCACTCCTTTAATCTTGAATACTTTGTTCATGTCTTATCTCTAACTCCTTCATCTGATTTCATAAACCTTCCTCCTCTTACCTCCATTTTTGACCTTCGGATACTTCTGCCATGTTACAACATCTACTATAGTCTAGGATCTCAACTCTGATACCAATTTATGTCACAAGATATTTGTGATGTAGCTAATTGAGAGATTAAGGTAAAAAAAACAAAACACTGAAAAGAGATAGAATAGAAGAAGAAGAGATAGAAATGTTTTGAAAGAGAAAATCAGTTAACTGTTAATTCGTTGTTTTTTCCCTTTTTGCCTCCAATGATTATATTAATAACTATAATAACCATTGGTGGCTATCCAATCATTGCGTAACAAATGTCCTATATACACCATAACATTTTGAGCATTTACGTATTATTAAAATACTACGTCATTCACATGCAGATATTCACTCTGCAGCTACCGAGCTTCTATAGAATTTAACCTAAAACAATCAAAAGTATCACAAACTCTTCGTCTTTCAACTTCCTAACTACTGGACATTTCTAGATAAAGAGTTTGCTAGAGATTTCAGCTAATTATTCATTTTCTGGCAAAAGTCTCATTTTCTAACACACCTCCTTAAGACCTTTTGCCATCACACCAGGCTTGAATCTTAGGAACTCAAACCTGTTCTTTGGCAAGGCCTTGGTAAAGATGTTTGTGTGCTGAAACTTTGCAGGACAGTAAACTAGCTTCACTTCTTTTCTTTGTACCACATCTCGAATTGCAGGGAACTCCACTTTCATGCGCTTCGTCTTGCTATGGAAAACTTAGTTCTTTAATATAGACCCACATAAACCAATCTTCCTGAAAAACCTTAAGGCGTAATAGTTTTGCAAACTTTTTAATTTTATCATGATCGTCTTTAGTATAAATAAAAACAAAAACAATCAAAAGCGAAATAACAAACTATACCAGAAATTCCTTGCCTACGTCTGCGGGGCCTTCACCCAACTTAATACTTTCACCGAAACACAATAGATTTATCCAAAGCTTTATTGAGCCGACACCACTAAACTTTTGACACTATCTGTCAACCTCAGTTCCCTTGAAAGATTTTTCATACCTAATAACATGACCGACTCGTGTAGAGAATTTTTCTAAACATTTATTAATTAAAAGATAATTAATAAAAATAACTTAAGTGATCAATCAACTAAGAACATAATAATAATACACTTGAGATAAAAGAGAAGAATAACTTCCCAAAAAGTTCAACTCCATTGAAATAAATCTGAAAGTTGTCGCAACAACAATAGGAAAGCACTCTACCCAAGAGTCACTCCACAATGTTGAACGTGCAGCTTAAGCAACACCCCTTATGAGTCTCTTGGCCAGAATCATGCACACCATACACTTCAGCTGTTCACGTACGTAATTCAATCTTCACGTGGTCACACGAAAACTTCTTACCAAAGAACCACCCCATAAATAGAGAGACATGTCTTCAGCTATCAAAAATGCAATTGACGCATACTACATTGATGCACAAACTACACCTAATTCACTTTGCCCATAATCGTGACATACACAATGCAACTCTTGAAGAGCCACCCACAAATATGTAAAACCTATTCACCTTATCCTTATCCCAAAATTCTAGCACTTCACATATGAATCACCTTACTTCTTGTCAAGATACACATTAATTAAAGATAGGATTGTATCACAACTAGAAGATTATACCCAATAGCTTTTTGAATCCAAGTCATTATCTAATTAATTCCAATCATTTTATAGGTCCAATTAACAAAGAATGCCAAAACAAAATAAAAATATACCATATATCCTAACACTTCCTGTTGACGATGCGAAATCCTTTCTGCTTGAAGGAAATACTTTAGTATAATGAATATACACTTTGTTGTTAAGAAGATGACCTTGGAATTTACGAAGACATTGTCGGTGCAAAAAGGTTGTGGTGTAGTGGGGAGGAAATCTGATTTGAAAATATCTGATTTTTTTAGAAGAAAAAATTGTATTAATAAAAGATAAAAAAGATGTTACAAGACACTAAGTATTCCGTATTAATAAAAGATAAAAATTTATCTGAATATTTATTATTGAAGTTCTGAATTTTTTGGCTTACTTCCGCATTATGCCCAGCAGCCTTTATATAGGAAGATACAGATAATTTCAAAAAGAAAAGACGTAGAAACTGGAGAGATTTCTACTGAATTTACACCTAAGACAATGGAAAGTCTCACACAAACTCTTCATCTTCCAACTTCCTAACTACTCGACAATTTTAGACAAATAATTTTCCAAAGATTTCAGTTAATTATTCATTTTCTGGCACATATCTCTCTTTTTTATAACAGACATGTTACTTTGTAAAAAGATCTATGGTTTTACTTTCCAAAAGAAAACGAGATTTATCGTTTCTAAACCATATCACTTTCTAAAGGGCAGAGTTACATATAACCGAAATAAAAGTTTATCAGTTCTTTATGGCAAAACCTCTTATTCTTTCATTCACTACAAGAAAAATAGCATTTAGGAATGGAAAAAAAAGGGCCGAATCCGTCCCAATTTCGGTTCCAAACCCAAACAGGGATGGATTTTAGGACTGAAAATTATTCGTCGGTATTTGATTGGTTGCAAATCTTAGGGACGGAAAATAATCCGTCCCCAAAACACAGGAACTGAAAATTTCCTCCCAAATACCGTTCGCAATATTGGTCCAAATCGAATTATTGTATTTGTTTTGGGGCAGAAATTTCCGTCCTAATATTGGTATGGAATGTAGTTTCCAACGGATTTTGAGAAGGAAAATTCTGTTCAGGCAACAACAAGTTTGGGACGGAAATTTCCATTCGTCTGTTGTTTGGAACGGATTTAGGGACCGAAATATCCGTTCAACAGACAACATTTGAAACAAAATGTGGGACGGAATTAGAGACGAAATTAGGGACAAAGTTGGGGACGGGATTTTGGGACGGATTTTGGTATTGAAATTGGTTTGTTTCAGCACATTTGGGGATAGATTTAGGGATAGAATTCCTTTGGTTGGAACCGAATTAGGAACGGATTTTTCTTTTATTTTCAATACATTTTCAAATTTATTTTTATTTTCCAAGAAAAAAAAAAAGAAACTTATAAATATCCTTAACATGCAACATCATTCATAATATTATGATAATAAATGGGATGAATAAA
>JAOSBO010198951.1:0-12115 GCA_027563915.1 Erythroxylum rotundifolium | reverse complement strand
AAAAAAAGAAAAATTAATTTTATTATTTTAGGCTTGCTAATAGAAGTTCTAACAAGGTACCATCTAATGTTACACAAAAGTGGTGGTTAGCTACAATATCCATTACAAATTAGGGTTTTAATTCCTTTCTGATAAGGGAGAAGTATTCAATAATTCAATTATATTATATTTATTTATGATCTTTTTTAATTTTGCAATTTATTCTTGTCAGTTTCTTCTTCTTTTTACTTTTATTGAGATAAATGGGCCACTATAAACTCAATTTCTGATTTTTGTGTTTTCTTGTTCATTGTTCTCTATTTTTTATTTCTTGGTTTGTTTCTTCCCTAAATTTTCTTCTCTGGGAGTACTTGCAAAATGGGGAAGAGTTACAATAATCTTTTTAACCTATATTGTCTTATTTGGAGAGAACCTTTAGTCAAGGTTTACATGATAAGATGAATGAAACTTTACGATAAACACATAAGAGAGTGTTTTTGCTACTAAATTTTCGTATAGGTACAACATAACTTAAACCCAAAGTAAAAGCTTATCAAAAGATAAGGAATTAAGTGAGAATGAAAAAGTGGGAGTAAACCAAAAGTTCCTCACAAATGTCATATAAGGTTAATAAAGGTAACTTATTTGATTATATGGTAAATTTCAAGATAGATTATAGAAACATGAAGTTGTCATAGCTAGACTACAACATAATCCCTCTTCAAATACTAGGATGAATGTCTTTGAGGTGAATGATGAACTTAAAGGTGCTGTTAGACACTATGAGTTAAACCTAAAAGGTGGTAGATGATGAAGAGCTAAAAGAATGACGAGATGAGGAAGGGGTAGGTTTAGAATAGGATAAAAAAGGGAGTTTAAAGAAAGACTAGATAATAATATGGTTAGCATCAAGATGATCATACCACCTTTTATCAAGAAGATAGATCTAGATACCTACTTAAAGGAAGAGAAGCATACGAAACTAGTTTATTATGGCTAATAATTTTTATGAAATAAGGTTAAATTATCTCATATAGAGATTTATCAGATGTTATAGATTGATGGAGTCCACAAATTCTCATTAGGTGACCTATCCAAATGTGGGTTTAGATGAAGATGTTGCTAAAGAAAAGTTTTATGCCAAGCTTCTGCTATAGAGATCACTACTGAAGGATACAAATGTTGACTTAAGGTTTTATATGTGTGGAGGAGTACTATAAAGAGATGGAGATAGCAATGAATAGAGAAAATGTAGAGGAAGATTAGGAGGCATCAATAACTCAATTTATTTATAGGTCAAACCTAAAAATTGTTAATATCCAAGTTAGAAGATGCAATGCACATAGACATGAAGATAAAGAGGCAACTTAAAAAGATTTTTTTCTCTCTTATTATTTCCAGTGCAAGTTATTTATTATTGAGCATCTTAAGGAGTTGAGAGGAAGATAGAGATCCAAAGTTAAAACATGAAGTCATCAAATCAAAAGAGAACAAGCCTAGTAAAGAAATCCTCTAAAAGGTTTTTGAACCAATAATAAAAATGGTAATATGTTAGTTACAATCATAAGAAGGCCTTTTATAAGCTTAAAAACTTAAAAAATAGAGTTACAAAAAGAAGTAACAACTTAAAATAAAAAAACCTAACTAATTAAAACATGTGTTTGACGTATGTCTTATACAACATCAACACCACTTTTGTTATGAAACTTTTAGTTTGTAAAAAAAAAAAGATAAGTCTGACGATGTTTGTAGGATAGTCTCCAACATTAGTTTGCTTATACTTCTCCCGTTTACAAATTTTGAAAAAGACCATTCCTAGCTTACTTATGAATTTGATGCTATTTACATTTTACAACACTTTTTTATAAGGCTTGCTTCCTTATTTTGACACTTGAATTAAACCTTTTTAAAGTTGTTTAAGACCCTCATTATGTCTCTTTTATGTAAAAGATTTTTTAGTTTGAGCCAATGTTTGATTTCCACTAACAACTGTTGAATTTCCCTTTATATGACTTGAAAATTGATATTGAAAATATATAAGTTCTTAATGGATTAGCTTCTTAATTTCATAGTTGATAGGTAAGGCTAAAAGTATTTAAACTTTTGAATTTGTCCACAGTATTCAATTTGTTCTTTATAGACAACCATAGAGTAAATGAAGCCTTTAAGAGGTTTTTTTTGCACCTAACTATCTTATATTTACATGTCTCCTTTCTAAAATCCATAGAAATATTCCTAACTATACCACAGTGTCCTCCAAATTTGTGTTAAGAATGTGCTTAGGAGCCTTGTCAAGTATTATAGAGAACCCTTTAACATTACATGACCTTTTATAACCATGAATTAGCTCCATTACCTTTGTATGAATTTTTATCATCAATCTAAGACTATTTGGCTCGGGGATCAAGTGAGGAGGCCCTAACACATTCCAATTAACATACCATTTTTTCCCATTCCTAATTTTTTATGTAATCTCCTATAAACAATCTCTCAGCTTTACAAGTTGTCACATTGTCTAATAGGAGTTTACTTTAGGTTTTGTTATCCTGAAGTTTCTCGTTTTTAGGTATGAGGTGTGAATCCTTTACATTTATAAAGATTCTTTATTGATTTAATTTCTTTAGATTCTATTATCTATTAACATCCTATTTATAATTCTTATTGGAGTGATTTCTAGACCACTTTTAGTAATAAGTGTTCACACCTTAGACAATTTAATTTTTCCTATTGTTTTCTTTCTGACGTCACTAGACAAGAGGACACTCATCCTCATCTTTTTTATTAATTTGATTAAGCTCTTTAGAAGGATCAAAAGAGAAGATTAGTCCACATGTAGGTTATTAAATATTAAAATATTAACTAAATATAATACATACATTGATTTTTCTAATGACCAATCTTTTCTTTATATTATCAAACAATGTTTGGAAATCTCTTAATGATGGCCTGTTCATGGTCATTGGTACTCCTAACTAGGTGAAAATAGATTCTTGATTTGAAAAAATTATCATAATAGAGAGCGAACTTGCTAAATAACTATCTCCAAAAGAGAAGATTATATTGCTTTTTCCCTATTAATTGAAAGCCTTAAGATATTGTTAACAGTGTCTAGACTATTTATTAATATGCTCAGTAAACTATAGTCTACACTATAGAGTAGTGGTAGATCATCAAAAAAATGATAAATTGAAGATCCTAAACTTTTTGTATTTATTAAGGAACTTTAACCTGCTTTTAATGTTTATTTTGTTGTCATTATGTTTATTAACACCCTAATATATAATGAAAACAAGTAAGGATATTAAGATCTTCTTTTCTTAAGCCTTTAGCTATCTTAGTCAAGTAAATATGTTCACTATTAATTGATATAATATAAGAGGAAGTTCAGATATACTAATTAATCCATTTGATGAATAAACAGGCAAATCCAAATGCCTCTAATGAGTGTAAATAAAGTGCCAATTTATAGGATGAAAAGCATTACTAAAAAGAAAATATTTATTACACAACTTTAAAATGAATGCTTCCTTTGGTAAATTTGTAATAATTCTAGTAGTAATATGATGTTATCTTCAATATGTCTTCCTTAAATAAAAGTTTCATGAGTAAGATTTATGATTGAGCCTAATACTAACATAGGTCTGTAAGCTAAAATCTTAGAGATATTCTTGAATATTGTATTGCATTATGGGATAGGCTAGTATTCCTTTAGTTTTAATGGAATAAGGATCTCTAAGATAAGGATAATATAAATATTTTTAATTCCTTTAGCATTTTTTCACTACTAAAGAATTCTATGATTAAGATGGTGACATGAGTTTCGATTAGGCTATTTGACTTCTGAAAGGAAAGACATTTAATTCATTCAACACTATGCCCTTGATTAGATGGATACTAAAAAGAAATTTCCCAATTGTTAAAAGAAGAAAATTTTAAGAAGGAGATCAACATCTACTTTTAAGATCTAGAAATGAATGAGGTTATATTCGCACAGTTAAAAAGTTGTCAGTGTTAGTTCCTAAAGTATTAGGAGATAATCACCATCCATTTTTTTCATCTCCAACTACTATTATGCTATAAATACATACAAATTTAACAAATATATCTTTTTAGTGTTTCTCCTAAAGAGGATGATTTTGTGAAGTAATTGGAGATCCTATCTGCTTATCAAATCCAATAAATTCTTGATATTTTTTAAAAATGAATTATGAACTTAGAAAGCCTGATGTAATTGGATAATGTTTGCCTCTTTTGAGCCTATTTTTATTGATCCCCTAGATATTGATAAAGTTTGATTTTTTTAAGGAGAAGTGTTTTTCCCTCCTTAGGTGCCCAATATATGTCAGTATAGTTCTCTAATTAAGCCTCTTAAGTTCATCCTTCACTATTTGTAGCTTTCTTAAGCTTTTGTGGGTTTTATATCCTTAAAATTTGGTATCCACATCTTTGGCAACAACCTCCTTATAGCCGTCTAATTTCTTTATTTAATTATTACATTTAAAAGGGGCTTTCCTTTAAAATTTTAAATTAAATTATGGATTTCTATTGGA
The DNA here is from genome assembly GCA_027563915.1 of Erythroxylum rotundifolium. NCBI lineage: Eukaryota > Viridiplantae > Streptophyta > Magnoliopsida > Malpighiales > Erythroxylaceae > Erythroxylum > Erythroxylum rotundifolium. The sequence goes on along the minus strand of JAOSBO010198951.1, from coordinate 7,586 downwards.
GAATATTCTAAGGTCAAATTGTTTCTAAAGATGGATGACAACGCGTGCCGAGTACACTGCAAAATTTACCTAGTTCTGCACAATAAAATTTGTAATTGTGGTGAGTGGGGATCGCATCCACAGGGAATGTTTGGTTAATTTTTGTAATTGAAATAAATAATGCGAAGGAAATAAAAAAGGAGGTTTTATGTTTTATGCAATTAGGAAAATAAATTAAAATTTAACTAGCAAACAAATTATAGAAAAACAATCGAAAATGATAAAAGAGTCTAATATGTGTAAAGTCTAGTTCTAGGATTAATCTTGGCCTAGGCACAATTAAATATATCCCATCATTCTAATGTTTTCATATTTCTCTTCAAACTATTGTTCGGAGACTACCAATACGCTCTGCTAATCCCGATTTTCCCTTAGGTTGTGTTTAAATAAGATATGATTATTAATCAAACCTAGCCACCAAATAACCTATGATATGGTATCTATATTCAATTTGGCAGGTACATTACAAAGTGGAAAAAGATGAATATTAGCGGTAACCTCACACTTTCAGGTTATCTAACATAAGTTATATTGTTCCTAACGATTCAAGATCATTAGTGACTATTAACGAACATTAAATATCATGACTACAAATTATATTCAAAACATTCTAGCAATAGGTTCATAAGATAATCCAAATAATGTATCAAGAACATCTTTGCAAAACCCGGTTCAATAAACTCAAATAAAAATAAAAATTTCAAAGGAGAGTATCAACATTAACAAGATGATATAGCTTAACCATGTCTTGGGAGTCGATTTCACTGTCGAACTGATGTTAGGAAGTTATCCTTCCATCTTCTCCTTTAAGCGCCAAACATCAACCATTGTAGCCTTTGTTGATGCAGAAAGTCGAGAGAAAACAAAGAGAAAACGATTGAGTCACTTCTGTTCCCAGGGTTTTCTTTTTCTCTATCACAATATTATCTTTTATAGCTAAAAACTAGGGTCAAATGGACAACTGACTCTTTCTTGCACCCATGACTGGCTTCTCACAGGTGTGAGAAGTGCATCATGAGTGTGGCATGCTTTGTCACACTTGTGAGCAACTTCTGACTGTTGTGAGAGGTGTCTTACTATTGTGTCTAATTTCTATTGATTTTGTTTGCATTCATATGTTGATTTTGGTTACAAATTCTGACGCTTTTAATCTAAACTTGAATGAATTGAGTGAAAATGGTTATGAATGTTGCATGAAGGTTGAAGGGAATTTTTGTGTGAATTTTGTAGGAAAAATGAAAGGTAATGTAAAATTTGCATTGAATAAAGCCTTAATCGCCACTTTTTTAAAAACAAAATTTATGAACCTTTCATTTTTCATGCGAAATTCACAAAAATTCCCTTCAATCTTCATGCAACATTCATTGATAATCAAGTTGCTCTTAATTTATTATTGAGATATGAAGTGTATAATTAAATCACAGTTAATTCAATAACACATAAAACAACCAAATTTCATTAAATAAAAAATAATAATCTAAAGGTGAATATAGAACATCAATCATAACACAATTCTATCATAAAACTACATTTCCCAATTTTATAATTAAATAAAACTAAAATACATAGGAAACAGAACGTGAATGAATAATGGGAGGCCTTGACTTCAAAAAGCTACTTATTCTGACAAGCATATCGTGTCTGCATTGTCTTCCTCTTCTCTTGTCCTTCGTCTCTTTCCCAACCTCTCAAGGTTCTCTCTTTAGGGTTTCGTTTCTTGGTGGCTGATTAAAAGCCCCTCTTCTCTTCTTTGATGTTCTATTTATATCTTTGGAGCCTTAGGGTTGATATGGGGTGAAAACGGTCTAAAAAATCAAAACTTGACGTTTTTAGCTATTTTTTTGTTACTCGATGCAGTCCACAGTCATGGCTGTGCCTGCCATGATCATGGCCAGCACCTAACCCTCTCTGTCATGATTGCGAACCAAAGTGCACGATTATGGCCTAGTTTATCTAACACAATCATGACTAAAGTGCACGGTCATGGCCTAGTTTATCTAACACAATCATGACTAAAGTGCACGGTCATGGCCTGGGTCCTGTTGGCTCGCCTCTTTCTGTCATGATCGTGGCTTATTATACCACAATCGTGGGCCATGGTTTTGGCTTGAAACTTTTCGAAACTTCCCCGTTCTGCGCCATTTACCTTGAAACACTAACAAACACATCAAGGTACCTAAAAAATATAACATTTAAGCTCAAAGACTCATACTAACCCATAAAACATTTAACCACATAACTTAACACGATTAAAACATAAATGCACTCTTAACACTTAAATTAACATTAAACACATAACAAATTAAACCCTAAAACATGATGCAATTAACAACTATCAACATCCCACACTTAATCATTTGCTTGTCATCAAGTAAAAATGAAAAACACATAACAAATAGAAAACATATAATGCAAAAATGAGGCAATGGCTTTAACTTTATGAAATAAATTTATTATTGAACATAATCCTTGAAGTTATATCTAATTATTAACATGCAAGACCTATGTCTAGGGGCTTTGAACTAAGTATACAAATTAATCAAGACCTAAATGTTAATTTATTTACCCTTTTCAATTGCACACATATATTAACAATTCTTTTGTCCTTCAAACTCTGTAACTATTCCTAAGTATATTCTCATGAAAAGGCCCGGTAGGTTTTATTAAGAAAAACATTTTTAATTAATTTTTTATTGAACATGGAGTTAGTCTTTTTACGCGGAGGCAAACATTGGTAATGATTGTCGATCTAGTTACTCAACTAGGTCATGCTTATTTATTAAACTACTTTGTTGAAATATCTGACACAGAGGCACACATTTTTGATGCATTTCGATTCAGTTACTCAAATATTATCACATTTGCAATAGGCTATTAGCTTTATTCATAACTCGAAGGTCAGTGGAATAATGATTTATTAATCAAAACATACATTTTTTTTATTTTACCTACCTTGTTGTTTTTAGCTACTTCTTTCCTTAAAAAATACTAATTAAGCTACTTGAGTTGAAAAGGCCTCAAATTATGAATGAATGTGACAATTTGGAGGGTGCTAAACTTATACTAAATCATAATTAAGTTGTATATTTATCCAAAGAACCCCAATTGACTAATTTTTTGAGCTAATGATTATTCACAACCTAATAAACTATGTTCAAAATTAAATAAATTTAACTCCATCTAGCCCATTGAGACATTCAAACAATTCACACAATATAGCCTAACAACTATCATACAATATGCAAAATCATATACGAAAGCATCACACATAACTCCTCCCCATACTTAAATAACACATTGTCCTCAATGTGAGAAGGAAACAAACAACAGATAAAAAAACAAGAAGAAATATAATTTGAGGTAAACATAAAATAAATAAAAGAACTGAAGGCTAATTTGAACAAGAAAAATAGGGTTAGACAACACTCTTATAGAGATGGAGGTGTTGATGGAGTTGGAGGCGGCAATTGAACGCCCTAAGCCTTGAAATATAGATGGATCTGTCGGATATCCTGGCTCTGGCATCGTTATGTCCATGCCATTTCTCTCTTGATTTTTGTGGTTTTTGCATTGGCATCTAGAAATTTCTTCCATCCTCGTTATTCCTCTTTTTCTTCCTCGGATTCTTCACTTGTGGATTCCTCTTGCTGATGCAGCGCTAAACTTGAGCTTGCCTGACTGGCCCTAATCTTCATATGTGTCTTTTGGCTAATGTTCCTAAGTTCCATGTTACGGGACTTAAGGATTTCAGCCTGTGATAAGTGAAGGTGGTTTAGGAAGTTAGATAAGTGGACAGTTAACCTATTACGGCCCACGCCATAATATTCGGCAATGGAAGACACTAGGCTCCCCATACCAAGATTGTTGCTCCTCTTGGAGTCATAACAATGGCATTTAGCACATGTGTGACTATACACATTAGAATATTATGGTCCATCCACCACAACATAAATAGTTCCTTTGTGGAATAATTGTTGGTTTCTGTTTTGTCAAAAATCAGCTGACATATGAATTTGTGCAACAACAAGTGTTTGTAGGGCCTAATTGTGTTGTTATGAGCATTCTTGGTATGAAATTGCTCAATTCCAGTAAGTTCATTCCAATACTAAGAAGGATGAAAATCCTCATGTTGATCGATAATGGCAGATTCAGAGAATCCACACATATCACAGATGATTTCTACATTTAGTTCATACGCTCTTCCTCTTAGTCTAAACCACAATTCTTTAGGGTTCCTAGGGTCGTAAGTCAGTGAAGTAAAGAATTCCAACGTGAGATCCTGATAAATAAGAAATTGGAATTGTAGAAATTATGCCCACTGGATTCTTTCCACAATGTTTTCTACTCTCTTGCATAGCTCTAGCCTATCAAATGTCTCGAAATCCAAGTATTTAGGAACTACAATATGTCTAGAATTTGGGGATCTGAAACAAATACCTTCCTCTTTAGTGTAGGTCGAGAAGGGCACTCTAAAATTTGTTGCTTGATTTCTTCTGCTATGTCCCGCAACTTGATTTCGTTTGGCTTGCTCCCTTCGGGTGGATTGACTAATGCGCGACATAATTTAGTAGAATTTGGAAGAAAATTGGAAGGTTAAAATTTTTAGAGAGACGTGAGAGCATTTTTAGTCCTCAATTTTAGAGAGATAAAGTGAAAATGAAAGTGAAATCAAAAGTGAAATTAGAACTAAATATATAGGTGGTAAAAAGGGTAAAATGATAAAAATTCTTTTAAAAGTTGCTTCCTCCCTCTTTACTACATAGTCGCAGGCCACGTTCGTGGCCAGTGACTTCCCACCATTTGTTGATTTTGCAGGCCACAATCAAGGCCAGTGGCTTGCCACCAATTTTTTATTTTTCTTCTTTTTTCTTATTCCAATCTTTCCATTTCCATTTCTTAATTCTTTGTGTCCCTTTTGACCTCTCTTTTCATGCTCAAACAATCATCCACTTTGTTTTGAATTTTGATTTCTTCTTGATCTTATTCGAAAACAAAAGTAAAAACAAACCTAACTACGAAATTCAAACATTCGAAGAAAAAGAATCAAAGAAAATAATTTTTTCTATGGGTTGCCTCCTATGTAGCGCTTCTTTTAATGTCGGTAGCTTGATGCTCCCTTAGGCTCATGGTGGTTGAAATGAATAGCACGATGGTAGCGTCATCATTAATCTTAAAGTTTGCACTTTAGCTACCATGTTGCGGTTACAACTTTCCTTACAATTCTCTTTTCCTCACCTTTTCCTTCGTGAGTGTTTCTTCTTGAATGCATCCCTAGTATCCTTGATATCCTCCCATTCTCCTTGAGGTTCAGCTTCCTTGTTGTTCATTAGAGGTGAAGGAGATATGTAATCTTCCTTGACACTTTGAAGGTTATATGCTCTTTCATAACCTTAGAGTTAATTTGCCCCCATCTACATTAATGATTAAATGTATAGTGGCCAAGAACGATCTTCTAAGAACTATCGGGGTCTCCATATATTCTCCAATGTCCAATATGTAGAAGTCTATGGGATAGGTACACTTATCGACTTTTACTTGCATCCTTTATAATCCCCATCGGTTTATATATTGTTGTATCAGTTGTCTTAACCAAAAAGTTAGTGGGCACTAACTCTTTTAACCCTAATTTCAGACTGAAGGTGTAGGGCATTATGTTTATGCTCGCGCCTAAATCTGCGAATGACCTATCTATGACAATCTTGTTGATACTATAGGGGATGAAAAAGTCCCCTAAATCCTCTTTTTTCTTTATGATGTTGGGTTCGTCTTCCAGTGATTGCTACTTAACCTTCTTCTCGATAGATTCCTGTAAAATAAGCTCCATCTGTATCTGTTTTGTCACTATCTCGTCCTTGTTTTGCTCAATCGCTTGTAATTTCTCTGTTGCCCTCTTTGTATATAACTCCTGTTGCTATGCAATAAGGAATGGAAATACATGTCCAATGGCCTTAATTGACTCGATCACGAAATTACTTAGAAGGTCCTCCCTACCTTCTGCTTCATCCTCCATTTGTTCAAGTTCTTCATCCTGGGGTATGGCTAAGAACTATGGTATGTTCCTATGGGTTAGACTTGGTTGCTTGGAAGAGTTCCAGCATTCTGAGTAGATATTGACATTACTAAATGGCTTGCTTGGACTTCCAGATTATGTATAGATGAGGCTTGGTTCTTTGTTACTTGCCCAAATTTTCTATTGAGCCTCTTGATCGGTGTATAGTTGAGCCTTTGGAAACAGAATCAAAAAATTTAATTCCAAGGATTGCAATATAGAGAGCAACCTTGGGTCGTCTCACTTAATCGGAACCTAGAGCAAATGATCTAAGCTAGCCTAATTGTCATGAAATGAAAACTAAATTAGTTAAGAGTGGGGTTTCAGATTGTTTTGGTTAAACTGAATGAATTGAACTAAATGAAAGAAAAGTGTTTAAAAAGGTTGAATTTTTGGGAAATGAAAAGTGAAAACTCAAACAATGATCAAATGTGATAAAATACTCTTAAAAATGAGCTTTGGCTGTTATGGTTCTAAACAAATCTTTGGGGAGCAAAATTCACTAAGTTTTCGAATGATAAACCTTGAAGAACTCTTTAAGTCCAGGGTTTTAATCAATGAACTCCATTTCTTAAAACCTTGTTGAATGCATCTTAGTGCGTGTAATGGACAAGTTAATGCAAGTGGTCAATTTGGATCAAGCATAATCTCAATATTAAACACAACCAGGAAGATAAAAGAGCATTAACACAATCACCAAAAAGACATATATGAAACTTCATATATTAAGCATCCAAATTCTACATAAACAAATTCGTAACACAATGCATTGTTCAACTCTTAATTAAACTCTAATCAAGAAACATCTAACTACAAAGAATAAATCCTAACTTAGGAGTTTATAATAATGTAGTCAAATATGAAAATGTAAAACTACTCTCTTTTAAAGCCCATCGAACTCAAGCCATCGCTAGATCTTCAAGAGCAAATGGTGCTTAGCCAAGCATCACTCTGGGAGCACTCACAACTGTAGATTCACCAACAGCATCCATGGCAGCAGCAACCAAATGATGAGAGCGACGATGAGAAGTAAAGAAAATGGGTGATGGATGAAGGTTAAGAGTGAGATATGAAGTCTGTATATGTGTTGGCTCTCTCTCTTCTCACCAATATATCTCCGTGTCAAGTCTTCGTCATAACCTAATTTGGAATGTTTTTAAATGTTGGGTCGTGGATCGGGTCGGAATAGTGAGAGATTTTTCCCAAATATGTTTTGGTTTTTGACGTTTTGCCGCGGTGACAGACAAGCTCACCGTGGTGTTGTGTGTTTCCTGGACCCTTCGCCGCGACGAACTTTTCTCGAAAATTTCGCCTGATTCTTCGTTCTTCGCCGCGGCGACAGATGGGCTTACCACGATGAACTTTTATCAAAGGCTTGATCTCCTGTTGACTTCAATTTAGCACGTTGACTCCCTTCTCCATGAGGATCCTACAATCAAAAATAGCAATTTGCAGTATCAATTGTTCTTAGAAAACTTAAGAAATGCAATTAATACCA
>JAOSBO010198917.1:0-39831 GCA_027563915.1 Erythroxylum rotundifolium | reverse complement strand
GTGTTTGTAGTGATTGATCGTAGCTCACCCTTATCGTAGGATATGTACCGGAATGACCTGCGGGCGTCCCGGTGTGTGCCCTGCGTTAAGGGGGTGCTAATTTTTCCATCTTTTTACATCCAGACTGAACTCAATTTTAGTAATTGGAAACTGCTCTCAGTTTGAATCAAAACAAGTTTACTCTTTTTTTTAGGTGAATTCAAAATATGAGCTTTCTATTTGTGATGATCATAAATAGAAAGCTCATATTCTTTATTCATTGATAACAGTTTGTTGGACAATACTGAACATAGTTTCCAAAAAAATGCAAATTCTAAAATCAATGCTATAATTAAGCAACTCTTTCTTTTAAATATCAGTTTCTGAGTTTCAATCAACAACTAGTAGATCTATAGGACATACCTGAACGTAAACCTCACAAGTAATGCATTACTGAATTTAAAATGGATTAGACCATAGAAATGCTTCAATGTAATTAAATTTTCATAAGGATATTGAATCGTTATAGGTAAACAATTTGTGTGGGATAAGGTGATCATGAAACTTTGACCAATGTACCTTGCAGCTTGTATTGTTTGTTGAACATACATCATCAGGCCAGTTAGCATGGGGAACATATCGAAATAGTCATGAAAAATTTTGTGTTTGGTTATTTCTCTTATTTGAGACAAGCATGAATATACAAAAGTAATCCCTTATTTTTTATTTATTTATAGTGAAAAGAGTTCAGAAGAGGTTGTTAATAACAAATTATTAAGAGAAATAGATAATAAAAATTTCCATCTGATATTTAATAGTTGATCAATTCATAGTCTAGGTAAAGTCCATCTTGATGTCATCGGAATGAACAATAACAAATCGGTTTTAATCAAAGTAATAAAGATACCAATTGTTGTTTCAAAAATGCCACTTGTTTTCTCTTTATTTATTTCAAAATTTTCAAGGCACGAAATAGAAATATTGTGATCGCCCATGTAAAGAACTATTACAAATAACGAAGAAACTAATATGTTTATATAAGAAGCAACATAAAATAAACCAAATTTGATACCTGAATATTCGGAGTAATAACCTGTTACTAATTCTTCTTCTGCTTATGGTAAATCAAAGGGTAATCTCTCACATTCTACTAGATAATAAATTAAAATAACAATAAACCCTATAGGTTGATGCCACAAATCCCCCACCTAAAAAAAACCGTCTTTAAATTTTGCCTCAACTATATCAATTATACTTGAACTATTAGATAATCATAGTTGGCAGTAACATCACTACTCATAGCACTACTATAGAACTATACATGAGATTTTCACCTCATACGACTCCTTAAAGGTTATAAAAAATCTAAAGACCAAATTCTATTATTTATCTTGATATTTTTGCATCATAGATAGGATCATAATTTATCAGTTGTTCCCAAATTCGACCAATGGAATTATGTCAGTTATAATATTAACATTATAGAAAAGGTACTTCTGAATTAATCTCATCCTTTAAGAATTGCCATTTTTCCTTTATTTTGTTATTGAGTAATAACTTAAATCCCTCAATAAAATCCATCTTGTAGAAATACCAATACATATTCATTCTATAGTTTTTGATTATGAGAAATTATTAGGCATTCCCTTACCCTAGTTCAAGAATTCTTATATGAATTTGATCTCTATGACTATCAATATAGGAAATAAGAAAAAAAAAAACCAAAGTGAATGTATAATAAATAAAGGGAAAGTGTTATTTCATTCTTGATAGTTATTTCTTTGATCAATGACGGACAGTATACTTTAGACTAGAATCGGGGGGAGTACAACCTGATCATTTCCACCAATTTTTTGCTCCAATTTATATTATTTTTATAATTAAAAATTTGAATTGAAAAGATACTTAACATTCTTTTTTATATTTTTATGTTAAAATTAAATATTTTTATATATTAAAATTAAATATTATGTAGAAGTTTTCTTTTGCATAAATTAGAGAACCTATATTACTAATCCGTTGTGTATCTTGGTCTTCCTATTCATCCACTCATTATATTCTTTCTCAATCTTCCGTTAAACATAAAGTAATTCATATACGTTAAACTTAGACTAATTCATATAAATAAATGATAGTAAAAACTCAATAAGGCTATAGGACTTACTTTTGAACCCGCTTCAAGTTAGGATGATTAATCAACGAATCTTGGGGCACCTGGTCTAGTTTTCTTATGTTTATTTCTGTTTTACTCTTATACATAAGAAATGAGCCTTGATTTTTTTAATGCACATTTAGAAGTTATATTCTTTCATGCATATAACCACCTAATTAAATTCATCAACCCAAATACTGAATAAAAAAATTAAAGATATCCTATTCAATTCATTTCGACTTCTTTTATTTTATTATTCTAAGTTAAAAAAAGGTAAAAACTTATGTATTAATGAACCACACATAAAGCTATGGATAATATATAGGAAGTTAAGGTTATTTGGTAACTAACAAATTGAGCAGTAGCTCATAGACCACCTAAAAACTAGTATTTATTGTTTGATCCATATCTTGATATAAGAAGTCCAATAGGAGCAATACTTAAAATGGCAATCCATAAAAAACATCGATAGTTAGATCGACTAAAACAAGGCGATAGTGAAAAGGAATTACTTAATAGCTTAATAGAGTTGATATAACTGTTATGGTCTATCCAATACTCAAGAAATGATTATCACCTCAAGATGGAAAATGATTCTCTTTAAAAATTAATTTTGCGCCATCTACTAGAGCTTAAAGAACTCCCAAGGGATCGACATATGGCAGTTCAATATGTTGTTGTATCTTTGCAGATATTTCTCTTTCTAACCACAAAATTACTAATATACCTATTGCCGCTACAAATATAAGAGTAAAAATAGGTACAAGCATGCCTACAATTCCATAGATCCCATTTAAGTTTAAGGATTCCAATTTGGGAAGAGAATGCATACCTTGTACTTCTCTTATCTTAATTGCTACGTAGTATTGTCACAATATCAGCCAATTTCATTTTCTAACTAATTGAGAAATAATTTAGAAATCGATAAAACATGGAGGACAAATTTTCCAGCACTAAGCCACCCTGATCCCCTATAAAAAAAACTCCCAACTCCCTTTTTAGGGCTTCAACTCTCACATAAAATTCTTGTTTCAGCAATTCAGAAGTAGGAAAAGTTTTTTTACTAGTGAATCAATAATCAAAATCATGCCACTCTCCATCCTATTCTCGATGAAAATTCCTATTTTTTAAATTCTCATAGGCCCCCCTTGAATTCTTTCCAGAGCCTGTTGAATAATTTTAATTGATTTTATCATTTCACCCATTTGGACTAAATGAAGAGTTAATGAATCACCTTCTTTTTTATACTGGATTTCCCAATCAAATTCATTGTAACACTCATAATGGTCAACTTTACGAAGTTCGCATTGGCATCTAGAAGCTTGTAGCATTGGTATGGATAACTGCCAATTTATTGCTTCCTTTGCACCAACAATATCTATTCCTTTAACTTGTTCTAAAATAATAGGATCTTCTGTAATAAGTTTTTTATATTTCATAATGCTTGTTAAAAAATAATAATAGAAATCCAAACATTTATCTATCTAGCCATAAGGTAAAACAATAGCTACATACTAATGGTAGCTTTGAATAAATAATATACTAACTCTCTTTCTTGAAAAATATAGAGGAAAGGTGTTTTCCCACCAATATCTACCATAAAAGGGCAAAGCCTTGCGACAGATGAGAAGCCATACAGCTCAACTCTAACATAATTACTTTGATCTAATTGGCTTTTCTTGGTACTTGAATATTTCCTAAGATTTCTGTCCGTTTACTGTTATTGCTTTTGTAATCATAGTAGCTAAATAATTCCAACATGTTATATTTGGCAAATATTGTATAATTGTTTAGTTCTCTGCAATTTTTTCCATTCCTCTGTGTACATAATCTAATATTGGTTCACAATCAATAACATCTTTACCATCTAGAGTAACCATGAGTCCAAGAATGCCATGCATTGATGGGTGGTAAGGACGTATATTAACTATCATAAGGCCTTTTCTTGTAACTAGTACATTCATAAGGGATTCCTCGATTCATTCTTCCATAAATTACTGAAAACGAAAAGAAATTCATCCAAATTCATGATCTAATAAATAATAAATCAAATAATTCAAAATAAAAAACAACTCTTCAAATTAACAAATTTGTGACTCTGAATACCTAGCTTCGTAATTAATTCTTTATAATACACTTTCTTTTTATTTACCAAATAAGGCAAGAGCCATTGGCGTTTTCCTAGTATTTAGTACAGACATTAATCTGCACTTTGTTATGAATTTTATAATCTTGTCAAATTAAATGAATTATTAATCAATCCAATTTTTGATATTTTGTGTTAGAGATACAAAAAGATGGTATAGTTCTTCGTTTAAAAAAGAGAAAACTTTATACCTCAACATAAAGCAAAAAAAATTTGATTAATTGGTTTCTAAATCCAATTAATGTGTGATTGACTTATATGTATCAAAATAGCATATAAATGTAAAGCAATATATATACACGTCTTTTTTTTTCTATACTAAGATATAGGAAAAAGGACATATTTTTATTGAATTTTCAATTGTTATATATTTATCCTTACCATACTAAAACAACTGGCATTATTGGTATTAAACCAATAGTGATTCATACAAACCAAATCCTCTAGTCAATAAGTGGGCTAAATAAAAAGGTTTGATTTAATTAGTTTATTTTTATCTCCATCAATATGTTGGTTTTGATTGAATAATCTACCGTAGGTTTCCTTGGGCCAAACAGAGATTGGCACTCGAGTGCAAAGGTAGAAGGGAGCTTGATTGCAAGACCCACCTATTGAGCAGGGACGAAAGTTAGCTTTGGTGATCTGATGGTATCGAGTGGAAGGGTCCTCCCTCAAAGGATAAAAGTTGCTTTAGGGATAATATGCTGATCTACCCAAGAGCTCATATCCACGGGATGGTTTAACACCTTGGTGTCGGCTCTTCACCACCTGGGGCTATAATATGTTCCAAGTTGGTCTATTCGCCTATTAAATTGATATGTGAGTTAAGTTCTTAACGTCGTGAGATAGATCGGTCCATATCTGGTGTGGGTGTTTGAACATTAAGAGGACCTTTCCCTAGTACAAGAGGACTGAGAAGGATGCACCTTTAGTGTACCAATTATCGTGCCTATGGTAAACGTTAGGTAGCTAATTGCAGAGTGGATAACTACTCAAAGCATAAAAGTAGTAAGCCAACCCCAAGATGTGTGCTCTTTTATTTTGACTTCCCTAAAGCCCCCGATAGCACAGCCAATATAGTGAAGAGTTCTCTGCCCCTGTGGGGATGGAGTGAAAGAATTTTTTAGAATTCAAGAGAAGGTCATAGAGACACAAGTCATTTATCATTATGAAAAGTGTCAAGTGGAAGTATAGTGATGCATGCAGCTGAGGCATCCAAACAAATTGATAGATTTGAACCTTGATCTTACATCAACCGGTCAATTAGATCAGGTATTCGCCATCTATTTTCCCTGTTCAACTCTTTGACAACATGAAAAAAACCAAAAGCTTTGCGCCCCTCTCCATCGATCAAAAGGATAGAAGGGTAGAGGCCTTTCATGTCCCCTCTAGTCGAGAATTGGCATTGCACAATTACTAGCCAACAGAATATGCCTTTCTCTCATTTATTTCTTCGTTCACGGTTCGATATTCTAATGTCCTAGGCATAGAGGAACCACATCAATCCATCCTAAACTTGGTGGTTAAACTCTACTATCTTCAAGATACTATAAGGGGGGTCCTGCAAAAAAATAGCTTGACACCAGGATGATAAAAAGCTTAACACACCTCATTGTTATTACTCTTTCAATATGAAAAAAAATGAAAAGGTCATCTTATTCCAAACCCCAAATATGAAATTCCTTCTCTCCCACTTCACGCATCAGAACACACCATTCTTATAAAAAGAGAGGTACTTTGGCATCTTTGTAACCCGAAATGGTTGGGAAGAGGAAAGGTTCCTTTTTTAGGGTACTCTTGGGAACAGATCTAGTAGAGACAGGGTGGGGCCTATAGTTCAGAGGATTAGAGGACATGGCTATGAACCATGGTGTCGAGGTTAAAATCCCTCCTAGCCCACAACCGACCAAAAAATGAAGAACCTTTCCTTTAGGAGCTAGGAAAATTATGATCGTAATAACAAATGTAAAGCTATAGAGCTTAGGTCTGGGTGTTTTATCGAAATAGAATGGCTTTCATTTTTCTTCTTTTTCTTTTTCATTTATTATTTATCATTACTTTTTGTTTACTATTTATCATTAATAGTATAAAATTTAAATATAGTATGCTTAGATTGAATTAGGATATTTTTTAGTTTACTTTCCATAAGTCTTCCTCAGCTAAGCTTGGGATGAATAGTAGAGCAAGTACAAGTGTTAGTAGCATAGCAAAAATGTGTTTTTCTTCATTAATATGTTTGCTCGCGGTAATTGTGGCCTCTCTAGAGAATCGACGACTGCATCTTTGGTGTACTTACCAGTACAAGTACATCTGAAAATTCTTAATTGGCTAGTTGTAAATAGCCCAAACCAGACTATGGAGCAAAGGATTATACCAAACTTACCTACACCAAGGCACCGATGGTGATTCTCAAATATTGCAGAATAGAATGTGATATGATGAGATAAAATGTAATAGAAAGAAAGAGACAAGGAATGAGTGACGTACTCTTAACGATCAAAGTGACCTTTCGTTCCAAATTCTTGAATTCGAAATGAATTAAATCTCCCCAATTAGGCCTCAAACCTACGACCAGTAAGTTAACAGCCAACCACCCTACCACTAAGCTAATGAGGAGAAATTGGAGATTCTATCTCATAGAGCCCAATTCTCGTTCTCAACCCATGACCAATATGAGCTCGAAGCTTCCTTTCTAACTCGTAGAACTTCTTTTTATTGTCTTTGTTTCATGCCTCATTTCATAGGGATCCTTGAAGTGGCTATATTTCATTATATTCTATCTATAGCCTAATTGCATTCATTTAATATCCCCTTTAGAATCATTGACATAAGCGTTTCTAATATATCTTTTTATATTTTTATATTCTGTTATATATGGAAAGTTTCAAAATCATCATATAATAATCCAGATATTGCATAATCTATACATTCCAATAGAAAAAATGGAGGTTTATGATGATTTTGAAACCTTTTATATTAGGTAATCTATTATCCTTATGCATAAAGATAATAAATTCAATCTTTGTGGTCAAACTCTATTATGGATTTCTGACCATATTCTCCACGAGCCCTCTTATCTCTTCCTTCTCAGAGCTCAGGTTATAGAAGAAGGTGAAGAAGGAATCGAGAGGAAGGTATCAGCAACGACATGGTTTATTACTAGGCAGCTTATGATTTTCATGTCGATCTATTATGAACCTCTACATCTAGCTTTGGGTAAATCCCATATGGTAATCATCATAAGACTACTATATTTTTTGTTTCATTTCTTCTGCAACAATCACAAACACTTTTTCGATTATTGATCTACTACCATAAATTTAATTCATAATATTAGCATTCAACGTGTATTCATGAATAATCTCATTTTTCAATTATTCAACCATTTCATTTTACCAAGTTCCATATTAGTTAGATTACTCAACATTTATATGTTTCGATGCAACAACAAGATGTTATTTATAACAAGTGGCTTTGGTGGTTGCTTAATTGCTCACATTTTATTCATGAAATGAGTTGGATTGATATTTGTCTAGATACAACAAAAGAATTCTATTAGATCATCTAATAAGTACCATGTGCCAGAATTGAGAATTATGTCATAGTTGAGAAATTCTATGGCTCGAATCTTTAGTATTCTCTTATTTATTACCCATGTCTACTCTTTAGGCAGAATACCATAACCCATTTTTGCTAAAAAACTACAAGAAACCTAAAAAACGATAGAAAGGGAGGAAGAAATAGATGTGGAAATATAAACAACTTCTGGAACGAAAGGGACTAAACAAGAACAAGAGGGATCCACTGAAGAAAATCTTGCTTCTTCCCTTTTTTGGAAGAATAGGAGGGTCTGGAAAAATCAACGTAACAGAAGAAATCCGAATGAATGGAAAGGAAAAAACAAAGGATAAATTCCATTTTCACTTTAAAGTGACAGACTATCAAAATAGACTTGTTTATGAAACTTTTTATCTGGATGGGAATCAAGAAAATTCGAAGTGAGAAATATTGATAGATAAAGATCTCTTCTAGTTTGAAAAACCTCTTGTAACTACTCTTTTCAACTCTAAATGTTAGAATCATCCATTTTGATATAAAAAAAATCAATTTGCAAATGTTGTAAGAAAGGAGATTTCAGAATATTGTTTTTACACATATCGAACTGATGGAAAAAAAAGAATTTCTTTCACATATCCACCTAGTTTATCAAGTTTTTTGAAAATGATAAAAAAAAGGTCCCTATTTAAAATAGGAACAAATCTCCTCTAACGAGTTGTATAATCATTGCAGTTTTGATAATAACCAAAAAAATAAAAACCTATGTAACGAGTTTATAACTAGAGTCAAAACTCTAGATGAAGGAAATTCAAAATTTAAAAAAATTAAAAATATAGTAAATAAATAAAAAGATTAACACAACAAATAAATAAACTAAAATATAAGATGAAATATGCCCTCCCCTTATATATTTTATAACCTCCCCTAAAAAGAGACTTATAATACCTACCCCATTGGTAATTCCATCAAGCCCTCTCCTATCCAAAAAATGTGTCAATACTACTAATTTTTGTGCAGCCCCAATTAAATTTTGCATAAAAGCATCTATGTAACCATGATTATAAAACCAATCATACACCCTATTTAGTTCTTTGTCCAAAAGAATTCTTTTAGGTCCTTTTTGAATGATAAAATTAAAGAAGTTCCAATTTTGTAACAATCAATAATTAGGATTACATAAATAAGATGCTATAATTATTCCGACATAAGCTATACTGATTGAAATGGTAAGGTTTGTTAAAAATTCATACCAATTTAGAGAATTATCTGTATTATTTGGATGCAAAAGATTTAAAGAAGTGGTTAACAATTTGGACAATATATCCATATAAACCCTTTGTTGATTAAATGGATTAAAAGGAATTCCTGTGCCTCCAATTAAAAAAATAAATAGTACGAAACAAACATAGGAAATAACATAGTATCGTTTGATTTACGAGGATAGGAAAAAATACTTTTAACACCAAACAAATTAATAGTCATAACAATTTGTTTCACATATTTTTCGTCACCATCATTTTGATGTGTTTTCATCCAAAAAAAAAAGTCATTTCATTCTCATTATTATTCATTGTTAAATTATTCAATATTACTAAAGATAATAAACAAAAGTTCTTTTCAATCATTGTGATCCTTCTTTACCCGATGGAGATATTGAATAGAATGAAAATTTTTTCTGCTATAATTTTTAAAATGAATGTTTAAATGTCCATCAAAAGTAAGTAAATAAACCTGAAACATATAAATGGCATTAATACTGCTATGAAATAAGTTGTATGCTAAAAACATAGAAACATTTTCCGTGGTTTATAATTTCTGCTCGAAATTCTACGTATTTTGAAAATAAGTCATTGTATTAACTTTGGTTAATGTAATACATTTAAAATATGTGACAAAGAAAACAAAACAATTAAGAAGGTGGATTGTTTTTCGTCTTCTCTCTCAGGAGTTCTTTCTTATTTGGTCGTCCCTATTTTTCTAGGGTATTTTATATATCTTGTCTGCTCTTCCCATGGAAGAAGATACTATTTCTACTGAGATGCAGAATCTTGCAGTTGACGAGAATGATGACAACGGATTAGTTTATGGAGAGGAAGACCTTGTTGTTGAAGATAATAGAAACTTGGCTATCGTGGGTCGTTTCCTAACTGATAAGAATATCAATTTTCAGGCCATGAGACAAACCATGGCCTCGTTATTCCGACCGTTAATGGGAAAGCAGGTGAGGGGGTTGATGGTGGCCGGTATTTATTTCAGTTCTTCCATGAGGTGGACATCCATCGTATCCTTGATATGAGTCCTTGGACTTTCGATAATCAGATTTTGTTAATGGCTCGTTTTGCTGATTATCCATCACCATTGGATGTTCCTTTATTTCACTTTCCCATCTGGGTTCAGATTAAGGGGCTGAGGTATGGTTTCAGGCAGGATCGTATTCTCACTGACATTGGAAATAAACTGGGTGACTTTATAGAAGCAGATCCAAATAACTTTACATCTTCTTAGGATTCCTATATGCAAATAAGAGTTAATTGGGATGTAAGGAAGCCCATTCAATCGGAGTTTAAACTTAAGGTTGGCAATGGAGGGTGGTATACGGTTGAACTGTTTTACAAAAGACTTCCGTCATTCTGCTACATCTGTGGATATTTTGGCCACACAGAAAGATTCTGCCCCAAACTCCTAGAGTTTGAACCAGGGAAGGCTATCCATAAATTCTCTCTAACATTGAGAGCTCCGTTGAGAAAACGGTAACAAAACATTGGACAGAGGTGGCTGTGTTCACCGGTAGAAGATAGTAGTTCCGATGGTCAGAATTTGTGTCACGATTTTGGTAGTTCCGATTTTTGGGGAGCTGATTTGGCAAGAGGGCGAGATAAGGGGAATGGCGATATGGTTAACTCCAATAATAAGGAAACTGTGATATTCTCAAATCCTTTAGCAGTTAACGCGAATACAAGTTCAAGGGAGGTAAATATGGAAACATTTACTGATAATAATTCAAAATCCTTGATTTTTACAGAAGTCAAAAGGAAGAGAGTGGGCTAGGATCAAACTCACGTGACCCAGGGTCTTGCTTCTCATGCAAGCATGCCCATTGATTCGAATCAAACTGTATCGGCCGGTTCAAATCGAACCCACCGCTCAAAATGAGTTGCATAAGTTGGAATTGCCGTGGGTTGGGCAGCTCACAGGCTATTGAGCATCTAAAGTTTATTGTACCTAAAAAATGCCCAGTATTTATTTTCCTTGTTGAAACTCTCTGTCTTTCGAATATAATTAATGAAATAAAAGATTTATTGGGTTACAATGACTTTTTAGCTATTGATTGTGTTGGACATACTGGAGGTTTAACTCTTTTGTGGAAATCAGTGACTTTGGTTCGAACACTTAATTTATGTAGCCGTTGTATTGATGTTGAAGTTACAGTTGACTCAATTGGTTTTTGGGGACTTACTGGCTTATATGGTCATCCGAACAGAGCCCGTCATATAGAATCTTGGAATTTATTACGAAATTTAACTGAAAGTAGTGTCTTACCTTGGGTTTGTTTGGGAGATTTTAATGATATTTTACATTCTTATGAGAAAAAGGGTGGTCGCTTGCAGCCCCGACACTTGATTGATGGTTTTCGTTCAGCAATTTCTGACGCAGGTCTGGTCAATTTCAAAATGATTGGGTATCCTTTTACTTGGGAGCATGGTAGGGATTCTGGTCATTTAATTGAATCTAAGCTGGACCGTGTTTTAGCTTCACCATCTTGGATTTCAGCTTTTCCTGCGGCTCAAGCTGTAGTTTTGTATACTTCTTCATCTGATCACCTCCCCATATACTTAGAGTTACGGAAACATATTAGTAGAAAGGAAGCAAGTCGTTTTCGTTTTGAAAATTTTTGGCGTCGAAATCGTGCATGCAGAGATATTATTTTAGGAGCCTGGAATAGAGATTCTTCATTGAGCATTGTGGACCGATTGCGAAACTGTGGTGCTGACCTATTTCGGTGGGGCCTTGAACTGAAAAAGGCAGATAAACGTTAGTTAATGGAGAGCAGGCGTATTATGAAGGAATTAAGAGGGTCACGGTTAATAAAGGACGTGAACAAGTTTTCGGAAGCTAAGGCATAATTCCATCGCTTGCTTCATGATCAAGAAACCAGATGGAAACAGAGATCTAGGGTCTTTTGGCTAAAGAAAGGTGACAAAAATACCAACTTTTTCCATTCCGCTGCATCTTCTAGGCGTAAGAAGAACCAAATTCAAAGACTTAAGGATGAGAGTGGTAATTAGATTGAAAACAGGTCTGCTTTAGGATCACATCTTGTTGAACATTTTACATGTGTTTTTTCTTCAGCCAGTGGTAATGTGGAAGGTGTTATTCAGCATGTCCCATTTTTTGTTTCAGCTGATATGAATGAGGGTTTATTGGCGCCTTACTCAATCAAGGAAATTAAAGATGCTATTTTTGCTATGCATCCTGACAAAGCACCAGGTATGGATGGCTTAAACCCATCCTTTTTTCAAAATTATTGGGATATTATTGGACCTGCGGTATCTGCTGCTTGTATCCATTACTTGAACTCTGGTACTTTTCCTACTGAACTGAATAAAACTCTGCTTGTGCTTATTCCAAAAAAAAATGTGCCACAGACCACTAATGATTTGAGACCTATAGCCCTTTGTAATGTGCTGTACAAAATTATGAGCAAGACTATCTCCAATAGGTTGCGTACCATCCTGTCAAGTATTATTTCCCCTTCGCAGAATGCGTTTATGGCAGGTAGAAGTATCCAGGATAACACTATTATCGCTTTTGAGCTTATGCATTACTTTTTACATAAGCGTCATAGTTTGGATAGCTATGCTGCGTTGAAAATTGATATCTCTAAGGCCTATGATAAATTGGAGTGGAATTACCTGGCTGCTATTCTTGGAAAAATGGGTTTTGCTTCATAATGGATTTCACTGGTCTTAAAATGTGTCACCACGGTTAATTATTAGGTTGCCTTTGATGGCCATTACTTGGGCCCTATTGCTCCGTCTAGAGGTATCAGGCAGGGTGATTCCATATCTTCGTATTTATTCATCCTAGCTGCGGAAGGTTTATCTAGAGGCATAGGTGTCCTGTTGCATAGGTGCACCGCCTATTCATCATCTTTTCTTTGCCAATGATAGTTTATTGCTTTTTAAGGCTAAATTGTCTGAAGCTACTATTGTCCGAGATGTAATTGATGTTTATGCGGAGGCTTCGGGTTAAGAAATTAATTTTACGAAATTTGGTGTTTGTTTTTCACGTAATGTTTCTACTCAAACTCGGAATGAAATATACGAGTTGGTGCATGTTACAAAGTAACCAGATTTGGGCAATTATTTGGGCCTCCCTACGCGAGTTGGTTTGAATAAAAAGGAGATTTTTGCTTTTCTCAAAGACCCATTATGGAGGAAATTGAACTCGTGGAAGAACAGATGTTTGTCTAGAGCTGGGAAAGAGATTTTACTTAAAACTGTGCTCCAGGCTTTACCTATTTATGTCATGAATCTCTTTCTTTTACCTAAAACTTTTTGTTTGGAACTCCAAGGCATTATGAGTAGATTTTGGTGGGGAAAAGGAATGAACCATGATAAAGGCTTGAGCTGGGTTAGTTGGGAGCGAATGTGTAGGCCAAAGAAATATGGGGGTCTTGGCTTCAAAAAATTACATGAGTTTAATTTATCTTTAATTGGAAAGCAAGCTTGGAAGCTTATTTTGTACCCACATTCCCTTGTTGCTTGCGTATTGAAAGCAAAGTATTTTCCACACAGATTTTTTAAATTCTTTACTTCGCCATAATCCAAGTTTTCTTTGGCATGGTATTTGGGAAAGTAAAGGCTTGATTGAAAAAGGTGGTTGTTGGAGAGTTGAAGATGGTTTGTCTTTATCTATTTGGGAAGACAAATGGCTACCTTCCACGGTGTTTATGAAGATTGTTTCTCCTAGACCTTCTAATATACCTTATCTGTTGGTTTCTGATCTCATTAGCCAAGATAGATGGAATATAGCAGTGATATCAAACCTGTTTTGTAATGAACACCGTGAGGCTATTTTAAAAATCTCACTCAGTAAAAGAAGACCTATAGATAAATTCTTCTGGCGATTTGATTCTAAAGGGGCCTATTCCGTTCGGAGTGCTTATAGACAGCTTACCACTTTTATTCCTACACCTGATCAGCAAGCCACTTCTTCAGCATGGCAGCATGTTTGGTCTTCCAAGGTGCCACCAAAATGTCTTAATTGCATATGGAGATGTTGTTCCAGGGCTCTGCCGACTACCGAGGCTTTGCATTCCAGAAATATTAATGTAGCAGTTCCTTGTATATTCTGCAGTGGAGAAGTTGAGACTGATTTTCATGTCTTGGTTCGTTGCCCTTTTGCACAAGATGTCTGGGCCATGTCAGCTATAGCACCACGCCCTATACAAGCAGAAACATTTAACTCTTGGCTCTTCGTTCAGGTTGCTTTAGTCGGCAACGAGGAAATAAAGCAGATTATTATGATTTTATAGGCCTTGTGGGAAGCTAGAAATAACATACTTTGGAAGAATATTCAATCGAATGCAAGGCAAGTATGTCGACGTGCTTAGAAATATCTGTGTGATTGGGAAGCTGCTCAGATTGGGCAACCGACTACGTCCGTTATTCCAAATTTATTCCAAAAAACTTGGAGCAACCCTCCTACGGGTGTTTTGAAATGTAATGTGGATGGTGCTTGCTTCCAAAATTAACATGGAGGAATTGGATGTGTTGTAAGGGATAGTAATGGACATTTCCAGTGTGCTTTTCAGGCTTCCTATATAGGCTACCTTGAAGCAAGTACGATAGAGGCATTGGCTATTCGATAGGTGTTGAGCTGGATCAAGGAGGAAGGATGGTCATCTATAATTTTGGAATCAGATTCTCAAGTTTGTGTTCGAGCTATTACAGACCCCAATTATAGTGACTGTTCTACTTTTGGTCTATTAATTGATGATTGTAAATCCCTTCTTTATGAGTTGAGGGATACTCATCTTATGTTTGTGAGACAATCCGTAAATAATGTGGCTCATGCCCTGGCAAGAGCTTGTATTAGTTTGACGGATTTTGTGGAGTGGCGCTTAAACCCTCCATCTTGTATTTTTGATCTTATTAAACAAGAAAAATAATAAAGTCTCACAACTTTTACTCAAAAAAAATAATAAGCTGTTATCATGAAAATAGGGAAATACATTCTACTTTCATTAAGAATTTCATCTTTGGACCAAAAACAGGTGAAAAGTGGAATCCCATAAAGAGAAAGGGTTCCTAATAAAAAAATGTTTTTATAAATGGAATATGCTTTGTCAAACCACACGTGAGAATCATATTTTGACTCTTACCTGAAGAATACCCGTTAATAGCTTTCTTTAAATGAATAATGGAGCTAGATTTTGAAAACAATAAATCTTTCAAATAGGCATGAGTAATTAAATGAAATAAGGTGGCTCGAGAGGACTCCATACCCATAGCTAACATCATATAACCAACTGAGACATTGTAGAATAGGTTAAACTTCTCTTAATATCTTTTTGAGCCATAACTAAAGTAGCTCCTAATAGTACTGTTATTATACCTATTGAAGCTATTAAATTCATTGTGCAAGGTATAGCTAGAAAAAGAGGAAGAAGTCAAGCTACAAGAAAAATTCCCGTTGCTACTACTGCTACCATAGTAGCAGCATGTATCAAAGCTGAAATAGGAGTAGATCCTTCCATGGCATCTGGCAACCATACTTGAAGAGAGAATTGGGCTAACTTAGCAATTGCACCCAAAAATAATATAATGTCACACAAATTAACAAATAAATATTTCTCCTTATTATTACCAATCAAGTTATTGAAAATTTCAAACAAATCCCTAAATTTGAAACTACCCGTTATCGAATAAAGGCCTAAAATTCCTACTAATAAACCCGAATCCCCTACATGATTTTTTTCCAAATTCTTTTTGACAAGCATTTGACACAATAGGTTGTGTGAACCAAAACCATATTATTAGATAAGAGCACGTTCCAATCAATTCCCAAAAATTATAAATTTGTATCAAATTCGAAATGGTAACTAATCCCAACATTGCAATATTGAAAAAAATCATATAGGAAAAAATCTCAAGTAGCTTTAATCATGAGCCATATAATTGTCACTATAAAGAAGAACCATAATTTCAATCGTAGTAATTAGCGTTGAAAAAACAGGGGTAAGTGGGTCGATCAAGTGGTCGAACACTAAAGAAAAATCATTATTGAGGGTCCAAGACCATACATATTGATAAATAGAACTGCTACTTATTTTTTGAATAGTCAGATCGGTTGAAAAGATCATAACTATACTGATCACTAAAACACTTGGAAAATATAACAGATGATGAAGTTTTTTTTCTTTCCATCAGAAAAAGGAGGAATCTTGCTCCTATTAACATAACAATTGGAAGTGTAACAAAAGGTATAACCCACGAGCACTGATATGTATGTTCTATATTTTTTTAAAACTTATTTTTTAATTAATTGTTGTTTGTTTTTGATTCATCAATTTTTTTCATCAAGAAGAATAGGAATAAAATAAAAATAAAAAATAAAAATAGAGAAAAATATACAAACTTAAATGCAATTTTCATGAAATTATATATTATTAATTAGTATAAATCTTTTGGAAATACTTCACATATTCAACCCAAGAAGTGAAAACAAGTCAAATGATATCACCAAAATACTAGGGAAATGCTTATTCTAAAGAAAATAGACAAAGAAAATGAACCAAACTTTCAAAATTGCAAGAATTTATTTATATAGAAAAAGAATAGAGACTTATCGTAAAACTATTAATTCTTATTGATAAGTATAATAAAAAAGAGAATTATTTGAGTTTCTTTTGTATTGCGTATTTTGGGGCTCATTTTTGAACTTGCATTAATTATGTTTATATTAATTAATTATGTTTATACCAAAGGGATATGAGATTTGACATTTTATCTTTACATATACATAGGCTATTTTTATCAATCTTCTATTTTTTAACAAATTAACTACTAGTATCATTTGGATTTTTAAATTGAATTTCAATTAGGTATAATTTTTCCTTTAGCATTACTTTTTACTGGAATTCCAGTTTTTTTTTTAGTTATTAGAATCAATAGGGTTTAGCTTCTTACCCCCTTTGCTTGATTATATCGCATATACACATCTATAAGTGGAATATAACGAAAAATTATAGAAATTGAAATTGAAATCGAAGCAAACAGACTTTCCCTTTGTTTTTATAAACAGAGTAAAGTTTGGAAACTCAATAGATAATTAATGAATAGTAAAAATCATTTTTTTGAGCTATAGGTGCCTTTCACATCCAAATTTACTAAATAACCTCTTTTTTTAATGGCAGTTCCAAAAAAACATACTTCTCTATCAAAAAAGCGTATTGAAAAAAGATTTGGAAACGAAAAGGATAATGGGTAGCGTTGAAAGCTTTTTCGTCAGTTAAATCTCTTTCTACTACTAATTCAAAAAGTTTTTGGGAGAAATAAATAAAAAATCAAACGTTAAAATAATTTAACTCCCATTTAGATGTGGAAAAACTTGAGTTTTTATTATTTCAAATTTTAGTTATTATTTTGGATGTTTTATAATATAATATTACCAATATATTTCTACAAAAATAAAAATATAAAAAATATTTTAAAATGTAAAACAAATAGAATAGAATAATATTTAATATAATAAATTTTATTAAATAATTAATAATGATAATTTTACATAATTAATAATAAAATAATAAAATTTTTATTAATGAAAAATATAAAATATATTCTTTAGTTGTTTAATGTTACTTTACTGCTTTGAAGTAATCAATATTTAATTTATTAAATTGACTTCCTTTCGTTTTTGTGGTATCGTATCTATTTTCATATTTTTATGATATCGTATATATAATGTAGAAGAAGAATTTTTAGTTTTCTGAATTAAAAAAAAAGAGCGAACAAAACTCGATTTTTTTACATGGTATGTGACGATCAATACCCAATTGGGTTTCCAAATCGTAACGATTAATACAATAAAAGATTTCTATAAATCCTTCATAGTACTATAATTAGAATTCAGAAAATTTTTATTTATAAGAGTTTCAACTACAATAATAAGATCATAATAAGCATTATTATCTTAAGGGTTTTTGTTTTTGTAGGAAACATTCAAATCCTTATTTACTTGTTTAAATTTAAAGAAAGGAATCTTTTATTAATTTGTACATTTCTTGGGAAGCAGTGTTAGAGCATCTCGATTCGAGTCTGAGTGGTTACATAAACATCTTTTAATTTTCAAAAGCACACAATAAGTCTTATAATGTCCTATAATAAATTCAATTCTTAATTTCAATTCCATAAAATTGAGGCCTTCTCTTTTCATTTCTTTTTTAAGCTCAAACTTTTTACGATATTGTCGAGTTTAGAACATATATTAACTCATATATCTTTTTCGGTCATTTCAAATATAATTACAATTCATTTGATAACTCTATTATTCAATAAATTTTTCCGACTATATGATTCATTAGAAAAAGGTGTAATAACTACTTTTTTCTGTATAATAAGAATATTAGTTACTCGTTGGATTTGTTAAGGACATTTACCATTAAGTAATTTATCTGAATCATTAATCTTTCATTCATGGGCTTTCTTTATTATTCATATAATTCCGTATTTTCAAAACTGTAAAATAAATTTAAGCATATTAATTCTTCCAAGTAATTGTTTTACCCAATGCTTTGTGAATTGGAGTCTTTTAACTAATATACATCAATCCAAAATACTAGTAACCGCTCTTTGATCCTAGTGGTTAATAATGCATGTAAGTATGATGATATTGGGCTATGCTGCTCTTTTATATGGATCATAATCACTTCTAGTAATTACATTTCGAAAGGTCATAAAATTTTTAATGAAAGCACTAATTTATTAAATGATTCATTTTCCTTTGGTGAGGTCCAATACATGATGGAAAGAAGCAATGTTTTAAGCAATACTTCTTTTGTTTATTGTAGGAATTATTACCAATTCAACAATTAGAACAGTAGGGTTATCGTATTTATTCTTTTAATTGTAGCTATTCTTTCGGGGGCAGTCTAGGCTAATGAAGCATGGGGATTATATTGGAATTAGGACCCAAAAGAAACTTGGGCATTTATTACGTAGGTCATATTTTCGATTTATGGTCATACTCGAACAAAAACTAATAAAAATTGGAACAATTTTAATTCTACAATTGTCACCTCTATCAGCTTTCCTACAATTTGGATATGCTATTTCGGAGTTAATTTTTTAGGAATAGTGTTACATAGTTATGGTTTATTTACAATGACATCTAATTGAATTGAAACAAGAGTCTGACAAATAGACGGATAGGATAACATAATACATATGTATAACAAGCTTTGACATTTGACATATATAACAAAATTTTGGCAAAACATTGAGAACATATCGAATCCCGATATTACTTGATCCAAAAAGTTCTCACAAACGCCAAACATATCTTGTTCCAGTTCATTTTTTAAATTAAATTTGAAAAATGGAAGTTTTTTTATTATACAGCAAGTTACATTTTTTTAAATATAGGATTCTTTTTTGATTTTTCATTTTATAATTACCTACAAAAGTAATCAGATAGAATAGCTTCGACCTTGTTAACTAATAATGATAATAGGAAATCTGAATAAATACCAATCGCTATTACAAGAAAAAGGATAACAATAAAAATGAATTACTCCGGATTTCTCGAATCAAAACAATAAGAATTGGAGGTATTAAACAACTTGTGTCAATGGAACATCTAACGTAACATACATAATGAATAAATTAGGGTTAATATCATTCCAACTGCTAATACAAAAGTAATTAGTATTTTTGGTATTAAAAGAATTTTTTAGTCCATAATTATTCTAAAAAACTATCAATTCAGCAAAAAGCCTGCCCATGCCTAGCAATGCAAGGGAGGTTAATGATAAGATACTGAACATCATGAATATTTTTGGCATTGGGGTAGCCATTCGAACCATTTCATTAAGATAAGCAAGACGTATTCTATCAAAACTTGTTCTTGTCAAAAAGAATGCAGCGGAAATAAAACCATATGATATTATTTATAAAATGGCTCTGTTGTGTCCCATATCCCTATAAAAAAAATTCCTATAATTATAAAATCCATATGAGATGCAAAAGAGAAAGATATTTATTTATAAAAATTGCATTGCCCAGGGGATATTAATTCTACATAGATTATTTGCTTTGCACTTACTATTATTATCCAAGGAGAAAATAGCGAATGAGCACGGGACAATAATTCTATATTGATTCGAATCAATCCATAGGTGCCCATTTTTAATAAGATTCCAGCTAGAAGCATACAAGTACTGTAAGGTGCTTACCTATGGGTATCCGGTAACCATGTATGCAAAGGCATAGTCGGTGATTTGACAACAAAAGCAATAAGAAATCCAATATTCAATAATATTTCCAAAGTTAGGATATGATTTATTGGTTAACATTGCAAAATGGAATGTTGGTTCATTAATTACATATAAAGCAATACCTAAAGTTCCTAGTAATTAAAAAGCAGAGCTTCTGGCAATATACAAAATAGACTTTGTAGCTGAATATAGCCTCTTCTTTCCTTCCCACGTTGCCTGATGTAGAAAAACAAGAATTAATTCTAACTCCCACATGATGAAAAAAAAGATCTTAAGAAGAAAAGAATCCTACTTGACCACTATATGTTCCGAACATAAAAAGGAAGAATAATCGAGAATCCCAAGTAATCGGCCAAGCTACTAAAGTAGCTAAAGTTGTGATAAATCTTGTTAGTAAAATAGGTTCTAGACAAAGACCATCTATTCCCAATCTATAATAAAAACCAAAAAAATTGGTTGATCTTTAATCCTCAGTTAATTGAATTAATGGATCGTTCAATTGGAAATAATAAGAAAATACATAGGTCATTAAAAGAAGTTTTAATATATAAATATATATAGTATATTGCCTAATTACCTTATTTCCTCTATGAGGGAAAAAGAATAGAAAGAGTGTTCGTGGTAAAGACAAGATAGACTTGGTCCTGAAAAACCTATACTTGAACACATAATATATATATATATTCTTTAATATTTATTTTATTATATATATATAAGAATAATTTCTTTTCTTTTTCAAGTATGGATTTTTTTCGATAAACAAAAAATCAAATGGATTCAAATAAAGATTTATGTAAAGTATCAATAAGCTAGACCCCTACTGCAAGTTGTTTCAGGCCATAAATAGACACGGATACTCAGGAAATCTATTGGGCGGGAGGATTCACACCTCTTAAGATTGACATAGTCCTCTATTCTTAGAGCAGAAGAAATTTGCTTAGCTTTACAACCCTCCCAAGTAATCATTTCTAATACATCAGTGGGTCAGGGTCGGGTACATTGAGTACGCCCTATACATGTATCATAAATCTTTACTGAATGGGACATTGCATTTATGATTTTTTTTGGACATCATAATTTTTCGATCTAGTCAATTTCTAAATGAATCCTATAGTTGCTTAGAGGACAAACATATATTTCAATACAAGATGAGTCAGTGATTTATCATAACTTTCTATTCAATTTCGATTCGATCGAGGAGAGAGAGATAAGGTACTTTAATTTCATACGTTTTTACAAATATTATCAGATACCTTATTACCATAGTCATCAATTCAAATTGATAAATAGGGATATTTTGTTTTATATCATTAATACTACTTATTCTAGAAATTGGATTGATCGATATAGATTAATTTTTTGTTACAATAAATTGACCAAATAATAGCCAGCCCAATAGCTACTTCAGCAGCTGCAATAACTATAACAAAAACTGAGAAAATATTTCCTTTTAACTGGAAATTATTAAAAAATTAGAAAATGTCACAAAATTTATATTAACTGCATTCAGTATAAGTTCAAGACACTTAAGGGCTCTAACCATATTTTGACTCATGATCAATCCATAGATACTAATAGAAAATAAATAGGCACTTAAAACAAGTACATGTTCGAGAATGGTTAAACAACTCCTTATCAATTTCGATTTATTTCAATAAAAAACAATTCAATAAACATCAACAAATTAGATTGATTAGAATAAGAACGTCACAAGGATAGGTGAAAGAAATATTTTAATAATAAATCAAATAAAAGCACTTATACATGAATAATCTTTAAATAAATTTGAAATAAACTGGATCGGACAAGATTGAATGATAATTAATTTGAATTATGATCGACAATTCTAAAGACTTATTATTGACAAGCCACTACAATTGCTCTTATCAAAGCAACTAAAAGAATTATTGAAATGAACTCAAATGGAAGAAAAAAATCTATTGATAAATGAATTCAAATTTGTTGAACATTACTTATCAACTCTTTCCCTAGAATCTGGTTTGCTCTTACGGTCTAAATAATATCGTACCAAGACGTATCTTGAATACTAGTAGTTATTGAAACAAAAATAATTGTACAAACTAAGGGAATAACTCCGTTCCCAACAATGAAAACATTGAAATCTTTGTAATATTCTGAGCCATTCTTGAGCATCACGGTGAATAAAATTAAAACTTTTATAGCTTTCACATAAATAAGGAGCTATGCAACAACTACAAAATAAGAGTTTGATAATATATAAAATAAGGATATACTAAAAAAACCAATCCTAATGCCAAAGAAGAATAAATTGGGTTGGTAAAAAATACTACTCCCATCCCTCTTAATATTAGACCAATTTTGAGAAAGATTAAAAGAAAATTATGTATTGGTCCAGGCAAATCCATTGTACACAAAATAAGAAATAAAAAATTGAAATTTTTTTGTTCATGAACTTATTGACCCGACCAGGAAAAACTTACTTCTATTAGATGCATAATTGAATTACACTAAAATTACAGAAACTTTTAGTCTAATTTCATTCTTTTTGTAAAAGGAGACTTAAATAATCTAAAGTTCAATTTAGAACAAATTGTTAGTAAAATTACAGATGTATTAATAGACTTACAATCCAAATTAGGCAAATTAGGGCAGGATGCGATTCTCATCAACCAAAGAAAGGATTTGTAGTTTTTATAATGGGTTAACTAAGCAAAATGAAGGAAAACACCCATTTCATTTCTGTCTCTTTACATCCAAACTGAGCTCAATTTTAGTAATTGGAAATTGCTTTTTAATCCAATTTGAATCAGTTTACTCATTCTTTTTTATGTGAATTCAAAATTTTTTCGAATTGTATAATCGTCAATTACTGGCACTGGTATATGACTTAAAGCAATTTGATTATAAGTTAATTCATGACAATCATAAGTAGAAAACTCATATTCTTCGGTCATTGATAAACAGTTTGTTGGATAATGTCAACATAGTTTCCACAAAATATACATATTTCAAAATCAGTACTGTAATTAAGCAACTCTTTCTTTCAAATATCAATTTCCAATTTCAAATCAACAATAGGTAGATCTATAGGACATACACGAACAAATACCCTTATGAACATATACTTTATAAGGGTATTTAATTGTTATAGTTAAACGATTTGCATGGGATAAGGTGATCATGAAACTTTGCCCAATGTACCTTAGAACTCATACAGTTTGTTGACCATACTTCATAAGACTAGTTAGCATAGGGAACATAACGTAAAATGTTATGAAAATTTTTATATTTCGTTCTTTCTCTTGGTTAAGACAAGCCACAAATATATAAAAGTAGTCCCATATTATTTATTTATTTATAGTGAAAAGAGTTCAAAAGAGGCTGTTAATAATAAATTACTGAGAGAAATAGGTAAAACAAATTCTTATTCAAGACTTAAAAGTTGGTCCATTCGTAGTCTAGGTAAAGTCCATCTTGTTGTGATTTGATGAACAAAAACAATTAGGTTTTAATCAATGTAATAAAGATACTAACAGTTGTTTCAAAAATACCACTTATTTTCTCTTTATTTATTTCAAAAACTCAATGTATGGAATAGAAATATTCTAACCGCCCATGTAAAGAACTATTACAAATAATGAAGAAACTAATAAGTTCAATTAAGAAGCAATATAAAGTAAACCAAATTTGATACCTTAATATTCAGTTTGATAACCTGCTACTAATTCTTCTTCTGCTTTTGGTGAATCAAAGGGTAATTCCTCACATTTCGCTAGAGAAGAAATTAAAAAATAATAAACACTATAGGATGGCGCCACAAATTCCACCCCCAAAATCCATTTTTAGTTGTGTCTCAACTATATCAA
This sequence comes from Erythroxylum rotundifolium, assembly GCA_027563915.1. Taxonomy (NCBI): domain Eukaryota; kingdom Viridiplantae; phylum Streptophyta; class Magnoliopsida; order Malpighiales; family Erythroxylaceae; genus Erythroxylum; species Erythroxylum rotundifolium. The sequence continues at coordinate 15,649 of JAOSBO010198917.1, read as the reverse complement.
CTGCACCTGAACTATTAGCTAATCAAAGTCGGTAGTAACATCACTACTTCTAGCACTATTACAGAATTGTAAATGAGATTTTCACCTCATACAACTCCATAATGGTCATAAAAATCTAAGGGCCAGATTGTATTATTTATCTCAATATTTTTGTGTCATAGATAGGATCAAAATTTATCGGTTGTTCCCAAATTCAACCAATGGAATTCTATCAGTTATAATATTAACATTACAAAAAAAGTACTTCTGAATTGATCTCATCCTTTAAGAATTGCCAATTTTCTTTATTTTCTTTATTGAGTAATAACTTAAATCCCTCAATAAAATACATCTTGTAGACATACCAACACAGATTTCATTCTACAGTTTTTATTACAAGAAATAATTAGGCATTCACTTACCCTAGTTCATGAATTCTGATACGAATTGGATCTCTGTAACTATGGATATAGGAAATAAGTCAAAAAAATGACAAAGTGAATGTATAATAAATCAAACGAAAGGGTTATTTCGATCCTGATAGTTATTTCTTTGATCGGTAGTTGACGACATACATTAGATCAGAATCAGGAAAAGTACTGCTTGATCGTTTCTACCAACTCTTGCCCCAATTTTTATTCTTTTTGTAATAAAAAATTCAAATTCAAAAGAAAATTACATTTTTTATATTTTATACACTAAAATTAAATATTGTGGAGAAATTTTCTTTTGAATAAATTAAAGAACCTGTGTTACTAATCCATTGTGTATTTTGGTCTTCCTATTCATCTACCCATTCTCTTCTTTCTCAAGCATCTGCTAAATTTAAAGTGATTCATATATGTTAAACCTAGAGTAATTCAAATAAATAAATGATAGTAAAAGCTCAATAAGGCTGTAGGACTTACTTTTGAACCCACTTCAAGTTAGGATGATTAATCAACGAAACTTGGGGCATCTGGTCTAGTTTTCTTATGTTTATTTCTATTTTATTTTTGTAAATAAGAAATGATCCTCCATTTGTTTACTACACATTTAGAAGTTGTTTTCTTTCACTTATATAACCATCTAATTAAATTCATCAACCCAAATGGTGAATAAAAAAAATGAAGATATCCTATTCAAATCATTTCTACTTCTTTTATTTTACCTTTCTAAGTCAAAAAAATAGGTAAAAGCTTATGTTTAAAAGATTAACAGGTAGAGCTATCGATAATACACAGAGAGTTAAGGGTATTTCATAGCTAATAGATTGAGTAGTAGCTTATAGACCCCCTTAAAAAGGAATATTTATTATTTGATCCACATCCAGCCATAAGTAGTCCAATAGGAGCGTTACTTGAAATGGCAATCGATAAAAAAACTCCGATATTTAGGTTGGCTAAAACAAGGCGATAGTTAAAAGGAATTACTGAATAGCTTAATAAAGTTGATATGCTTGCTATGGATGATTCGATACTAAAAAAAAGATTATCGCCTCGAGATGGAAAAAGATTCGTTTTGAAATTTAATTTTGTCCCATCTGCTAGCGCTTGAAGAACTCCTAAAGGACTGATATATTTTGGTCCAATATGTTGTTGTATCCCTGAAGATATTTCTCTTTCTAACCCCACAATTTTGAATAGGCATGAGTAATGAAATGAAATAAGGTAGCTCGAGAAGACCCCATAGCTAAAGCTAACATTATATAACCCAATTGAGACGTTGTAGAATAGGCTAAACCTCTCATAATATCTTTTTTAGCAACAACTAAAATAGCTCCTAAAAACACTATTATTATACCTATTAAAGCTATTAATCTCATTATGTAAGGTATAACTAAAATAAGAGGAAGAAGTCTAGCTACCAAAAAATTATAGTTGTAGCATATATCAAAGCTAAAATAGGAGTAGGCTCTTCCATAGCATCTGGTATCCATACATGAAGATAGAATTGGGCTGATTTAGCAATTGCGCCTAAAAATAATAAAATGACACTTAAAATTAAAAAAAATCCACCTTATTATTAGCAGTCAAGTTATTGAAAAATTTAAACAAATCCTTAAATTCAAAACTACCCATTATCTAATAAAGGCCTAAAATTCCTACTAATAATCCAAAATCCTCCACACGATTAGTAACTAATCCCAACATTGCAATATTGAAAAAAAATCATATAGGCAAAAAATCTCAAATAGCTTTAATCAAAAGCCATATAATTGTCACAAAGAAAACCATAATTCTAATCGTAGTAATTAGCATTGAAAATATACAGGTAAATGGGTCGATCAAGTGGTTGAACTCTAAGCAAAGATCATTATTAATTGTCCAAGACCATACATATTGATACATAGAACTGCTATTTATTTGTCAAATAGTTAGATCGGTCGAAAAGATCATAACTATACTAATCACTAAAACACTTGGAAAAGACCACAGGCAACTAAGTTTTTTTTATGCCACTGGAAAAAAGAGGAATCCTGCTCTTATTAACATAGGGACTGGAAGTGTAACAAAAGGTATAATCTACGAATACTGATACATATGTTCTATATTTTTTTAAATTTAAGTTCTAATTAATTGTTTCTTGTTTCTGATTCATCGACTTTTTTATCTGTAAGAAGAATAGGAAAGGAAAAAGTAAAAAAGTAAAAAATAAAAATGAAACATATACTAACTTAAATGCAATTTTCATGAAATTTTATATTCTTAGTTAGTATAAATCTTTTACAAATACTTCAAATATTCAAGAAGTGAAAAACATATCTAATGATATGACCAAAATACTATGGAAAAATGTTTATTCTAAAAAAAATAAAACAAACTTCCAAAATTGCAACAATTTATATATAAAGAAAAAGAATAGACTTATTGCAAAACTGTTACTTGATCTTGATAAGAATAATAAAAAAAGAGAATTATTTGAGTTTCTTTTGTATTGTGTATTTTGGGGCTAATTTTTGAACTTGCATTAATTATGTTTATATTAAAGGGCTATGAGATTTGACATTTTATCTTTACATATACACAGGCTACTTTTATCAATCTATTTTTTACCAAATTAACTACTATGATGATTTGAAATTTTAAATTGAATTTCAATTAGGTATAATTTTTCATTTAGCGTTAGTTTTTCCTAGAATTCCAATATTTTTTATTAGTTATTAGAATCAATAGGGTTTGGCTTCTTACTCCCTTTGCGGGATTATAACACATATACACATCTATAAGTGGAATATAACAAAAAATGATAGAAATAGAAATCGAAATCGAAGTAGACAGACTTTCCTTTTCTTTTATAAACAGAGTAGAGTTGGAAACTCAATAGATAATTAATGAATAGTGAAAATCATTTTTTTCGAAATATGGATGTCTTTCACATCCAACTATACTAAATAACCTCTTTTTTTAATGGCAGTTTCAAAAAAATGTACTTGTCTATCGAAAAAGCATAATCGAAAAAAGATTTGGAAACGAAAAGGGTAATAGGCAGCGAAATCTTTTTCCTTAGTGAAATCTCTTTCTACCACTAATTCGAAAAGTTTTTGCAAGTAATAAATAAAAAATCAAACGTTGAAATAATTTAACTCCCTTTGAGATGTGAAAAAACTCTAGTTTTTTATTATTTCAAAATTTAGTTATTATTTTGGATGTTTTATATTATAATATTATAAACATATTTCTATATAAATAAAATATTTTAGAATGTAAATTAAATAGAATAGAATAATACTTAATATAATAAATTTTATTAAATAATTAATAATAATTATTTTACATAGTTAATAATACAATAATTATAATTAATAAAAAATAATAAAATTTTTGTTAATGAAAAATAGAAAATATATTTAAAAATTATTCTTTAATTGTTTAATGTTACTTTATTGTTTTGAAGTAATCAATATTTAATTTATTAAATTGACCTCCTTTCGTTTTTTTTGAGATCGCATCTATTTTTATGATATTTTATACATAATGTGCGAGAGGAATTTTTAATCTACTGAATTTAACAAAGAGGGGACAAAACTTGAATTTTTTTCTATGTTATGAGGTGATCAATACCTAATTGGGTTGCCAAATCATAACGTTTAACACAATAAAATCTTTCTATAAATCCCTCGTAGGACTGGAATTAGAATTCAAAGAATTGTTTATCTAAAATTTGTTTTTATATGAGTTTCTTTGTAGAAGAGTTTAAACTACAAAAAACATGCTTGTAAAGTTAACTAAAATTGCCACAATAATAAGGTCAAAATAAGCAATGTTATCCTAAGGGTTTTTGTTTTTATAGGAAATATTCAAATCCTTATTTACTTATTTGAATTTAAGGAAAGGAATTTTTTATTAATTTGTACATTTTTTGGGAAGAAAAGTTATAACATCTCAATTCGAGTTTGAGTGGTAGCATAAATGTCTTTTAATTTTCAAAAGTACACAATAAGTTCTATAATGTCCTATGATAAATTCAATTCTTAATTTCAATTCCATAGAATTTAGGCCTTCTCTTCTCATTTCTTTTTTAAGTTAAAAATTTTGACGATATTTCAACTTTAGAACATATATTCACTCATATATCTTTTTCGGTTATTTCAGTTGTAATGCAATTCATTTGATAACTCTATTATTCGATGAATTCATTAGACTATATGATTCATTAGAAAAAGGTATGATAACTACTTTTTTCTGTATAACAGCAATATTAATTACTCGATGAGTCATTAATCTTTCTTTTATGAGGTTTCTCCCCTAATCATATAATTCCGTATTTTAAAAAGCGTAAAAAATTAAGGATATTAATTCCACCAAGTTATTTTTTACCCAATACCCTACGAATGTGTGTCTTTTAATTGATATACATCAATCCGAAATACTAGTACCCGCTCATCAATCCCAATGGTTAATGATGCATCTAAGTATGATTATTTTGGGCTATGTCACTCTTTTATGTGGATCATCATTATTAGTAGCACTTCTAGTAATTACATTTCAAAAAGTCATAAAATTTTTCATAAAAGCACTAATTTATTAAATGACTCATTTTCCTTTGGTGAGGTCCAATACATGATGGAAAGAAGCAATGTTTTAAACATTGCTTCTTTTTTTGTTGTAGGAATTATTATAGGTTTTAGTTGATTCAACAATTAGACCAGTGGGATTATCATTCTTTTGGTATAGGGTTTATCCTTTTAATCGTAGGTATTCTTTTGAGAGCAGTATAGGCTAATGAAACGTGGGGATCATATTGGAATTGGGACCTAAAAGAAACTTGGCTATTTATTACTTGGATCATATTCGTGATTTATTGTCATAGTCGAACAAAAACAAATAAAATTTGGAACCATTTTAATTATGCTATGGTCACCGGCTTTCTTATAATTTGGACATACTATTTTGGATTTAATTTTTAGGAATAGGGTTACATAGTTATGGTTCATTTACAATGACATCCATTTAAATTGAAACAAGAGTCTAACAAATAGTGGAATAAGACAGTAAAACACATATATAAAACAAGCTTTGACATTTGACTTATATAACAAACTTTTGGTGAAACATTGAGAACCTTTTGGATCACGATATTACTTGATTCTAAAAGTTGGGACAAATGCCAAACATATCTTGTTCCAATTCATTTTTTAAACTTAAATTTGAGAAAAAGGAAGTTTTTTTATTGTATAACAATTTACATTCTTTTTAAATATAGATTTCTTTACATATTTATTTTATTCTATGTATATATATATATATAAAAGAATAATTTATTTTCTTTTTCAAGTATGGGTTTTTGTCGATAAAAAATCAAATCGATTCAAGTGAGGTTTTCTATAAAGTATTAATAAGCTAGACCCATGTTGTGAGTTATTTCATGTCGTAAATAGACTCAAGTACTCAAGAAATCTGTTGGGTAGAAGGATTCGCACCTCTTACAACCGACAAAGTCCTCTGTTCTTGGAGTAAAAGCAATTTGATTAACATTATATCTATCCCAAGGTATCATTTCTAATACATCCATTGGACAGGCTCGAGCACATTGAGTACATCCTATACATGTATCATAAATCTTTACTGAATGTGACATTGCATTTATAATTTTTTTTGAACATCGTAATTTTTCAATCTAGTTAATTTCTAACACAAATCCTATATTTGTTTAGAGGATAAACATGTATTTAAATTCCAGATGAATCAATGATTTATTAGAACTTTTCTATTCAATTTTGAATCAATCGAGGAGAGAGAGATAAGGTACTTTAATATCATACGTTTTCGTAAACATTATCAGATACCTTATTATCATATTCATCAATTCGAATTGATAAATAAGGATATTTTAATTTATATCATTTATACTACTTATTCAACAAATTGGATGGATTGATAAAGATTGATTTTTTGTTACGATAAGTTGACGAAACAGTAACCAGCTCAACAGCTGCCTCAGCAGCTACGATAGTTATAACAAAACTAAGAAAATATTTCCCTTTAATTGGAGATTATCCAAAAAGTCAGAAAATGTTACCAAATTTATATTAACTGATTCAGTATAAGTTCAAGACACATACCATATTTCAACTCCAGATCAATCCGTAGATACCAACAGAAAATAAATAGACATTCAAAACAAATACATGTTTGAGCATGGTTAAACAACTCCTTTTCATTTTTGATTTATTTCAATAAAAAAACAATTGAATGAAACATCAATACATTAGATTGATTAGAATAAGGATGTCAGAAGAACATACCAAAGAAATATATAGATAATAAATTAAATAAAAGAACTTATACATGAATAATCTTCAAATTGATTTGAAATAAAATGGATGTCATAAGATAGAACGAAGTTTAATTTGAATAACGATTGACAATTCTAAATATTTATTATTGATAAGCAATAACAATTGCACCTATCAAAGCAACTAAAAGAATTATTAAAATGAACTCAAATGGAAGAAAAAATCTATTGATAAATGAATTCCAATTTATTGAACATTACTTATCAAATCTTGCTCTAGAATCTGGTTTGCTCTTGAAGTCTAAATAATATCATACCAAGACGTATCTGAAACACTAGTAATTAGTGAAACAAAAATACTTGTACAAACTAAGGAAGTAACTCCATTCCCAATAGTGAAAACATTGAAATCTTTGAAATATTTCGAACCATTCATAAACATCACAGTGAATAGAATTAAAAGATTTATATCTTCCACAAAAATAAGGAGCTGTGCAACAACTACAAAATGGGTGTTTGATAAAATATAGAATGAGGATATACAAACAAAAACCAATGCCAATGAAAAAGCAGAATAAATTGGGTTGGTAAAGAATACTACTCGTAGCACCTTCAATATCAAACCAATTCCAAGAAAGTTTAAAAGAAAATTATGTATTAGTCCAGGAAATCCTTTGTGCATAAAATAAGAAATAAAAAATCGAATTATGTTTTCATGACCTTAATGACCTGACCAAGAAAAACTTAGTTCTACTAGATGCATAATTGAATTACGCTTAAATTACTGAAACTTTTTGGCTAATTTCATTCTTTCTATAAAAGGAAACTTAAACATTCTAAAGTTCAATTAGAATGAATTGTGAATAAAATTATAGATGTATTAATAGATTTGCAATCCAAATTACGCAAACTAGGGCGAGATGCGCTTCTCAGCATCCAAATATAGTATTTGTAGTTTTTCTATTGTGTTGACCGAGCAAAATAAGGGAAAAGCCCATTTTATTTTGTCTCTTTACATCCAAATTGAACTCAATGTTAGTAATTGGAAATTGCTTTTTAATCCAATTTGGATCAAAGCAAGTTTACTATTCTTTTTTAGGTGAATTCAAATTTTTTTGAATTGTATAATCGTCAATTACTGACATTGGTAAACAACCTAAAGCAATTTGATTATAATTCATTCATAAGTAGAAATCTCATATTCTTTGATTATTGATAAATAGTTTGTTGGACAATACCCAATCTAGTTTCCACAAAATACAGAGATTTCAAAATCAATATATTAATTAAGCAACTCTTTCTTTCAAATATCAGTTTCCATTTTCCATCAACTGTAGGTAGATCTATAAGACATACACGAACACATACTTTGCAAGAAATGTATCATTGAATTCAAAATGGATTCGACCGTGAAAATTCCCCAATATAATTACTTTTTCATCAGGGTGTCATAGATAAACGAATTACATGGGATAAGGTAATCATGAAACTTTCCCAATGTACTTTGCAACTTGTATAGATTGTTTACCATACTTTATGAGGCCAGCTAGCGTAGGGAACATATTATAAATAGTTATGAAAAATTTTATATTTGGTTCTTTCTCTTTGTTAAGACAAGACACGAATATATAAAAGAGTCCCTTATTTTTATGTTTTTATAGTGAAAAGAGTTTAGAAGAGGTTGTTAATAATAAATTACCGAGAGAAATAGGTAAAGAAAATTCCATTCTAGATTTAATAGTAGGTATATTTGTAGTTTAGGTAAAGCCCATCTTGATGTGATAGGAATGAACAAGAACAAATATGTTTTAATCAATGTAATAAAGATACCAATTGTTGTTTCAAAAACGCCACTTATTTTCTCATTATTTATTTCCAAAAGCTCAATGTACGAAATAGAAATATTCCAACCGCCCATGTAAAGAACTATTACAAATAATGAAGAACTAATAAGTTTAAATAAAAAGCATTATAAAACAAACCAAATTTAATACCTGAATATTCAGTTTGATAACCTGCTACTAATTCTTCTTCTGCTTTTGTTAAATTAAAAGGGTAATCTCTCATATTCTGCTATAGAAGAAATTTAAAAAATAATAAACCTTATAGGCTAATGCCACAAATCCCACCCCCCAAAAACCATTTTTAGTTGTGCCTCAATTATATCAATTGTGCCTGAACTATTAGATAATCATAGTCGGTGGTAACATCACTACTTCTATTGCTATTATAGAACTATAAATGAGAATTTCTCCTCATATGACTCCTCGAAGGTCATAAAAAATCTAGGGGCCAAATTGCATTACTTATCTTGATATTTTTGTATGATAGATAGGATCAAAATTTATTGGTTATTCCCAAATTTGACCAATGGAATTCTGTCAGTTATAATATGAACACTACAGAAAAGGTGCTTCTAAATTGATCTCATCCTTTAAGAATTTCCATTTTTCTTTATTTTTTTATTGACTAATAACTTAAATCCCTCAATAAAATACATCTTGTAGAAAGACCAATGCATATTTCATTCTATAGTTTTTTATTACGAGAAATAATTAGGCGTTCCTTTATTCATGAATTCTGATACAAATTCGATCTCTATGACTATGGATATAGGAAATAAGGGAAAAAAAGACAAAGTGAATGTATAATAAATAAAAGGAAAGGGTTATTTCCTTCCTGATAGTTATTTCTTTGATCGGTGGTTAACGGTATATGTTAGATCAAAATTGGGGGGAGTATTACCTGATCGTTTCTACCATCATTTTTACCCAATTTTTATTTTTTATAATTAAAAATTCAAATTTAAAAGAAAATTATCATTATTTTATATTTTAATATTAAAATTCAATATCTTTTATATGCTAAAATTCAATATTATGTAGAAATTTTCTTTTAAATAAATTAAAGAACCTCTATTACTAATACATTGTGTATCTTGGTCTTCCTATTCATCCACTCATTCTATTCTTTCTTAATTGTTTGTTAAATTTAAAGTAATTCATACACGTTAAACTCAGAGTAATTCATATAAATAAATGATAGTAAAAGCTTAATAAGGCTATAAGACTTACTTTTGAACCCGCTTCAAGTTAGGATGATTAATCAATGAATCTTAGGGCACCTGGTCTAGTTTCCTTATGTTTATTTCTATTTTACTATTGTACATAAGAAAGGAGCCTTCATTTTTTCAATGCACATTTAGAAGTTATTTTCTTTTACTCATATAACCATCTAATTAAATTCATCAACCCAAATGGTGAATACAAAAATGAAGATATCCTCTTCAACTTATTTCGTCTTCCTTTATTTTATCGTTCTAAGTTGAAAAAAAAGGTAAAAGCTTATGCTTTAAAGACTCATAGGTAGATCTATGGATAATAAACAAAGAGTTAAGGGTATTTCATAACTAATAGATTAAGCAGCAGCTCGTAGATCACCTAAAAAGGAAAATTTATTATTTGATCTATATCCTGACATAAGAAGTCCAATAGAAGCAATACTTGAAATGGCAATCGATAAAAAAATGCTGATTTTTAGATTGGCTAAAACAAGGCGTAGTTAAAAGGAATTACTAAAGAGGTTAATAGAGTTGATATGACTGCTATAGATGATACTAAAAAAATGATTATTGCCTCGAGATGGAAAAAGATTCTCTTTGAAAATTAATTTTGTCCCATCTGCTAGAGCTTGAAGAACTCCCAATAGACCAGCATATTCTAGTCTAATATGTTGTTGCATCCCTGAAGATTTTTCTCTTTCTATCCACAAAATTACTAATATACCTATTGTAACTACCAATGTAAAAGTAAAAATAGGTACAAGAATTCCTAAAATTCTATAGATACCATTTAAGATTAAGAATTCCAATTGAGAAAAAGAATGCACACCTTGTACTTCTCTTATATCAATTGCTTCGGTTGTATCAAGTATCATTTCAATGATCAACTTCTCCCATAATGATATCTATGCTACCTAGTATTGTCACAATATCAGTCAATTTCATTCTTTTAACTAAGTGAGAAATAATTTACAAATTGATAAAACCCAGAGGATGAATTTTCTAGTGCCAAGGAAACCCGCCCTAATCCCCTACCAGAAAGACTCCCAACTCCCATTTTAGGGTTTCGAATCTCACATAAAGTTCTTGTTTCAACAATTCAAAAGTAGGAGAAGTTTTTTTCCTAATGATCTGATATTTAAAATCATGCCACTCTCGATCCCTTTTTTGATTAAAATGCCTATTTTTTAAATTCTAATAAGGACCCCTAGAATTCTTTCTAAAGCTTGTTGAATGATTTTAATTGATTTTGTCATTTAACAAATTTGGACTAAATAACTAGCTAATGAATCAACTTCTTTTTCCCATTAGATTTTCTAACCTAATTCTTCGTAACACTCATAATGGTCAACTTTATGAAGATCCCACTGCCCACTAGAAGCTCATAGCATTGGTCCGAATAACACCCAATTTATTGCTTCCTCTACACCAACAATACCTATTCCTTCAACTTGTTCTAAAAAATATGTTCTCGCGTAATAAGTTTTTGATATTCCACAACATTTGTTAAAAAATAATTGCAGAAATCTAAACATTCATCTATCCAACTTTGAGGTAATGAACACCTACTCCTCTGATACGAAAATAATTATGCCTCTTTCTCATATCAGTGGCAACTTCGAGTAAATCAACTACTAACTCTCTTTCTCGATAAATATTGAAGAAATGTGTTTGTCTACCAATATCTGCCATAAAAAGGACCAAGCCATAATAGATGAAAAGCTATATGACTCAACTCCATCATAATTACTCTGATATAACTGGCTTTTTTCAGTACTTGAATATTTCCTAAGAGTTCTAGTCTGTTTACTATTATTTCTTCTGTAAACATAGTAGCTAAATAATCCCAATGTGTTACATAAGGTAAATAGTGTATAATTGTTTAGTTTTCCGCAATTTTTTCCGTTCCTCTATGTAAATAACCTAATATTAGTTCACAATCAATAACTTTTTTATCGTCTAGAGTAATGGTGAGTCGAAGCATGCCATGCATTGATGGGTGGTGGGGACCAATATTAACTATCATAAGGTTTTTTCTTATAATTATGGGATTCCTCAATTCATTCTTCCTTGAATTACTGAACATGAAAAGAAATGCATCCAACTTGATGATCTATCAAATAATAAATCAAACAATTTAAAAAAAGACTCTTCAAATTAATGAACTTTTGGCTCCTAAATACCCAACTCAAAAATTAATTCTTTATAACAAATTTTCTTTCCATTCGCCAAATAAAACAAGAGTTGTTGGCATTTTCCTAATATTTATCATAAACCTCTTTGAGATAAACAGTCATTTTATGTAATTCCAAATGTGAAGTAAGCCTTCGTATCATATGAGTGAAATTGACTATTCAAAATTCAACGGATCCCTTGTTTTCTTGTTGCGAAATACCTTAAATTAATAAATTTTTATCGTAAAATGAACCCTCCCCCTTTTTTTAACATAGTTTTAGTAATCAACTTTTATTAATCAGATATTTTTGTTAATCAATAATAATAACTGATTAGTAATAATAAGTATTAGAAGTGTTATTTAGAATAAATAAATATTAATGAATAAAAGAATCAACAATGTAAAATTAATGAATAAAATAATAACTAATGGAATTGTTATTTAGAATAAGTATTAACAAAGAAATGGAAAATGACTAATGAATAATGCCAGTTTGTTTGAATTGAATATACACGCCAATTGTCACTTTGTTATAAATTGCTAATGTTGTCAAATAAAATGTATTATTAATCAATTCAATTTTTTATTTTTTGTGTTAGAGATACAAAAAGATGGTATATTTCTTCATGTACAAAAGGAAAAACTTTTAACCTAAACATAAAATGAAAAAATCCAATTGATTGTTTCCTTTATCTGATTAATGTGTGATTGACTTGTTTGTATCAAAATATCATATAAATGTAAAACAATACATGAACCTGTCTTTTTTTTCTGCACCAGATCAGAATGCTATGAGATAAATGAAAAACGTATTTTTATCAAATTTTCAATTTTGGATATATATTTATCCTTACCATACTAAAATGACTGGCATTATTGGTATCAAACCAATAGCGATTCATATAACCTAAATCCTTTAGTCGATATCTATACTATCGAATAAGAATCCATTTTTTCAAAAGATCCTACCTTTCGTGCTTCAGTGGGTCTCTGAGATCCTTTCAATAACCTATGTTGTGTTGAAGGGATGTCTATCTGATCAGATAGATTAAGTAAAGCATACGGTAGCAACAGAACTGGGAAAAATATACAGAAAAGATAGTTCTTTTCTATTTATTATATTTTCTATTCTATTAGTATCAATTAGTGATCCTGGCTTAGTGAGTCCTTTTTTCAATGATGAACTGTTGGCATCAGTCTTAAATTTTGTCTCTGTGGACGGATGAGAAAGGGGCTCAATGAGAAGAGGATTGTACAATGAGAGAAGCAAGGAGGTCAACCTCTTTCAAATATACAACATGAATTTTGGTAATGCAATGCAGTTGGAATCTCATGCCAATCTGAATGAATTAACCTTTCCATAGAGATGAATCTTTACATACTAGGCAAGAGGATAGCAAGTTACAAATTCTATCTCAGTATGACCATCTTACAAGGCTAAATAGTCCTCGTTGACAAATTGCGAAGTAGCACTATGAGGGAAGGGGAAAATGAGCCCCCATCATGGAGCGAAATAGAAAATTAAACCACAAGCTCCCAAGTAGTGGGAGGAGTCTGGGGCTTTAAGCACGTGCCTATTGAAGAGTGCGATGGCGGTTCATAGGCTGTGGCTTGGTTAGGGGAACTCATTGGAGCTGTAGCAAAAGCGAGTCTTCATAGGGCAATTGTCATTGCTTATAGACCCAAACCTGGGTGATCTATCCATAACTAGGATGAAGCTTGGGTGAAGCTAAGTCGTGGTTTAAACCATCTGATGATAAAGAATCAGAGGATGAGTTGTGGTTAGGGGTGAAATGCCACTCAAACCCAGAGCTAGCTGGTTCTTCCTAAAATGTATTGAGGCACAACAGTTGATTGGACATTTAGAGGTAAGGCACTATTTTAGTGCAGGCCAAAAGAATGCTACCATATCGAGCCAAACTTTAAATACTAGATATGACTTCAAAATAAGAGGGGTTAAGGTTAGCCAGTGAGGTAATAGGGTATAAGTTTCATCGTCGAGAGGGAAACAGGCTAGATCACTAGCTAAGGCTCCCAAATGACCTCTCAGTGATAAGGGAGTAGGGATGCAGAGACTACCAGGAGGTTTTCTTAGAAGCAGACACCCTTAAAAGAGTGCCCATTAGCTCACTGATCTAGTGCTGTTCTACCGAATACGAACAGGGCTAAGCAATCTGCCAAAGCTATGAGATGTAAAATGCATCAGTAGGGGAGCGTTCCACCTTAGAGGGAAGCACTTGGGTGAGTAAGGGTGGACAAAATGGAATCGAGAATGCCGGCTTGAGTAATGCAAACATTGGTGAGAATCCAATACCCCGAAAACCTAAGGGTTCTGCTACAATGTTAGTCCACAGAGGGTGAGTTAGGGCCTAGGATCAGGCCAAAAGGCATAGTTGATATACAATAGGTGAATATTACTATACTAACCCTTGTTGCTCTCGAGGGACAGAGAAGGTTAGGTTAGCCAAAAGATGGTTATCAATTAGTAAGGGTATAAAGGGGTAAAGAAAATGCATTGAGCCAACGTTCGAGTAATAGGTGCTATAGCACTGAAGTAACCCATGCCATGCTCCTAGAAAAAGTATGAACGACCTTCAACACAAGGGTACCTATACTTGAAATCGATACAGGTGGGTAGGTAGAGAATACCTAGGGGCGTGAGATAACTTTCTTTATGGAAATTGGTAAAGTAGCCTCGTAACTTCGGGAGAAGGGGTGCCTCCTCAAAAAAGGGGTCACAGTGACCAGGCCCTGGTAACTGTTTACTAAAAACACAAGTCTCTACAAAGTCGTAAGAGTATGTATGGTGCTGACGCCTTCCCTGTACTGGGAGGTGAACGTGGTTGGTGACCTGATGATAGGGGAGCCGACAACATTCCTTATTGAGTGTAATGGTCCTAAGGTAACAAAATTTATTATTAGGTAAGTTCCGAGCAATATGAAGGGCTTAACAATCTGGGAACTGACTTGGAGAAAGGCTTGGTGAAATAGACATGTCTATGAAAATACGAAGTACTTGCCCCTAGATAGAAAGACATTATGGAGTTTCTTTGTTCCATGGGATTGGTTTGGGGCCTTTCCTGCACAGCTTAGGTGGGAGGCAAAGAAGGCTCCCTTCCGGCTAGGGGTTGTCTAAACCATCAGACTCTGGATGCGCTAGAATTGTTACCTTATGTTAGGACCTACAGGCTAAGGGATAGTCTCAGGTAGACAATTTCTATGGAGTGTAGAGCTCCCAAAAGGTAACAGAGGCATGCAAAGGTTTCCTCAAACCAGAAGGAGATTGACCCTCTACTGCAAAGATAGAAGGGAGCTTGGCTACAAGACCTACTCGTCTAGTAAGGATAAAAGTCAGCCTTAGTGATTCGGTGGTGCTAAGTGGAAGGGTGGTTGTCATTCAATGGATAAAAGTTACTCTAGGGATAACATGATGATCTTCCCTAAGAGCTTATATCGAGGGGAAGGTTAGGCACCTCGATGTTAGCTCTTAGCCACTGGGGCTATAGTATGCTCCAAGGATTGGGTTGTTTGTTGATTAATGTGGGACGTGAGTTAGGTTGAGAATGTTGGGCCCCGAAAATTTTTTATTTTATTCGAATTAATTATTTATTGACTTATGGATTTATTCGTTAATTATTTTTATTTTGCCTTAATTGATTTAATTATGTGTTTAGATAGATATTTTATGTTGGGCTTGGAAATTTGAAGTTGGGACT
>JAOSBO010198859.1:0-18634 GCA_027563915.1 Erythroxylum rotundifolium | reverse complement strand
AAGATGGCTAGCTATGGATAGTAAATCACAGCTTCTAAATTTGTTTTCATTCATGCCAAATCTTCTCTTCTTTAGTTAAATCTCCACAATTTAGAGAGTGTTTCTCCTATTTTTCAGAGAGTAAGTATTTCTCCTTATAGAGAGACTTTAAATCTTGATTTTTTTATAGTGAAGTTTCTTCTTCTTACCAGTGGTTTTTACCTTGATTTGTTTGAGGATTTTTCTTGTAAAAATTTGTATGTTTATTTCTTCATTACTATTCTTTTGATCCTATTTAGCTGTTGCTATAATCTGATCAATTTTTCACAACAAGTGGTATCATAATGTGGTCGGAAAATTATGACAAATTTTTTGACATAATCTGTTCGAATTTCGGGTAAAGACAGTAAAAGTTTATGAATAGTAAAACAATAACTAAGAAAGGTGGAAACTGTTCATGTTGGACCCTGCAACCATGACTTATTAAGTCACCTGACTTCTTTTATTTTTGCTTAGAAAATTTTTATTAAATTATGTGTTTGCATGTATTAATGGAAAGGCTAGAATTAAGTTAAGGAGTAAGTAGGCATTAGATTAAATATGGAAGGGTAAGCTAGGAAAGACAAAAATTTGTCATAAATTAATAAAAGAAGAAATAAGTGAAGAGTTTGTGAGAGACATGTTGGAAAAGAAAGAAAGAAAGAAAAACCTAGAAGAAACTAGAAGAAGAGAAGCAGAAATGGAAATAGAAGAAGAAGAAGAAGGAAGGAGAAAGAAGAACAAGGAAAAGGAAAAGGTTCAACTAAGTTTTTAGGTAACTTTTATCTTTTCTTCTTATTTTGGTAAAAGAAGGAACTATAGAAAATGAGTTTTTATGTGCTGAAAATGAAGGGAGAAATAAGAGAACCAAGAAATTCATTTTCTTAGATTTTCATGGATTGTCAACTAGATCTTAGTTCTTCTAGCTTAGATAAACCAATAGTAGATTAAGTCTAAACTCGTTTTTGGATATTAGAGCTTTAGGGATTTTCTTGTTGTATAGTAGTTTGAATGAAAGTTTGTTTGTTTGAAGGAAACCAAGAAAATCGAAGGCAAGAGCAAAAGGAAAGACAAACTTGAGTTTGGATGAACAACTAGTTAGGTGGGTAATATGTTTATAGTTATTGTGAAGATGAGCTGATTTCATACTTGTTTGTATGCTTAATTTATTGATTTTGAATCATTACGAATGTGGGAAAAATGCACTGTGATTTGTTATCTTGTTATGCCTTGAAAGATTTTACCGTATTTTGTATTAATGAAAAGAAGAAAAGTGCAAAAGCATGAAAGTATGAATATTTTATGAAATGTGAGAGCATAAAAAATTTGCTTGTGTGGGCAAGAGAGATACCATTTCATTCGTCACGTGCATGTTAACTTAAAGCTTTCTCCTAGCTACCCGCTTGTGGCATATGAGCTTCGAGAAATTGATTAATTTCGTTCATTGTGTAAACTTAAGTTTCTCCATTTCGTTCTATGGGATTCTCTCAAGCTATTATATGTGTGCATTTCGTTTTGATCTGTTGAGCATGATATATGGTTGAATGCTATATTTTGACAATTGAAAATTCATGATATGTTTGAGTTCTTTAAGCTGGAAATGTGGATAAATAAATAGCTAGATCAAATATGTGTGTGTGTGTGTGTGTGTGTGTGTGTGTGTGTGTGTGTGCTTGATCGTATATGGCCCGTTACCAATGGATATAAAAATATTAGCCACTGAGTTTTGCAACTCACCCCATTATTTTCCACTCCTCATGTGCAGAACAAGCAGATTATTGAACCTTGCAAACTTTGGTAAGCTCCAAGAAATCTATCTTTTGTAACTAAGTTAGTTCGAATACATTTGGTAGCTTTGCAAGCATATCAAACATGAACATTTATGTTGTATTTTTGGATTATACTACTGTTTCAACTCTTCATATATAATTAAAGTTATGTACCAACTCTGATTTGTTTGATAAATGAAACTTTGTTTTGTTTGAGAAATGGAAGCAAGAGTTAAAGAATGTCTCTTTGTATATATTCAAATTTTCTTCTCTGTTAGGTCATTAATTTCAGTTGGAAATATAATTGTGAGATGTTTGATGGTTTTTGGATAGATTTTCTTAAGTAAATGGTTATATTGGGAGTTTTATATGTATGGCTTGTGTTTGTTGGATTCAGGTCTTTTGGTTTTTGTGAAAATATATAATAGGCAATAGAGGAAAAAGGGAACATAAATTATGCCCTGACTTTCATGAATAAACTATATTGAGGGAGGCGTAATTTGATAAAGTTGTCTTTACAAAAGTTGTAGCTCATTTTCTTAGCTTTCTAATGGTATAAAGTTTGTAATTTTTGGACATAAGAATTGAGAGATATGCTTTTTGCAAGTATAAATGCACAGTGTATGATCGTGACAGAGCTCTTAAATCTCAGCAGTGCATGATCGTGCACGTGCACTGGCCCATTTTTCCTAGAAGTGCACAATCGTGCTAATCATGATCATACATGACTGAACCATTTTTTCATTTCCTTCGATAGGCTTAGTCATAACCATGACTTATCTTCCTCTGCACAGCCATGACTTGTTAAGTCACGACCGTGACTTTTTCTTATTTTTATTAAAGACACTTTATTTTGTCACGATTAAGTCACAATCGTGACTTCTTTTATTATTAAAGGTTTATTTATTTGTTTTTACTCCCAACCGTGACTTCTTTTATTATTAGATGTTAATTGTGACTTCTTTTTATTTCTTTTAAAGTCACCCAACCCTAGCATATTGTCGCCATGAAATATTCTAGCCGAGATTTAGGCCCAACAGTTCATGCATTTCTTTTGAATTAACACTATGGCAGTCACTGTAACTGAGTTGTAGCAATTAGGTACTATTCACGTACACCTTAGTATTCATGTATACGGTACTATTCGTATATAAGTACTATTCACATATACAATATTATTTATATGTATGAGTACTATTCATATGAAATAGTGAGAGTTAAGTTCTATACGTGATAAAAGCAACGGCGGCAAAAATTGAGATTGAGAAGTTCAATGAGAGTAATTTCTCATTGTGGAAATTGAAGATGAAGGCTATCATGAGAAAAGATAATTGTAATGCCCTAAAATCTCAATTTCATGATTATTATTTTGGTTCATGAATAGTATATCCCAAGGTGAATAGTGACACCTAGGATCCAAACTGGATTTTTATTTTATTTGGCATCGATAATATCGTTCAAGGATAACCCGAGGATCAAATTAGAGCTCAAAACGAGTTCGTTTTGAAGGTTTGACCCGAGAAAGGTGAAAATCAGACCCGAAAATATTAATGGGAATAAGTGATATTAATTAAGGTCTTTATATGAGGTTGATATTTTTCTTATGAGTATTTTTATTGAGAAGAAGAAAAGAATAGATTAAAAGTTGAAGTTAATTTTGGGTTTTTTTTTAAATGAAAAAGAGTTACTAAGGGACTATATGTCATTTTCTTGGCCACCTATCCTCTCTTCTTCACCAAGGAGTGTCGAGAAGAACCTTTTCTTCTTTGTTCTCCATTTTCTTTCCACTTTAAAGCCATCTTTCATTATTTTTAACCCCCAAATTACCTATTAAACACTAAATCATTAACCTAGGGTCCTTAAACTCACCATATCAATAAAAAATTTAGGAAAAGATGAAGAAATGGTATATGGGTGTTCTTGATTAATAGTGCCTGAAAAATTATATGGTAAGTTAATGGAGTTTTAATTATTTTTAGTACATGATTTTGGTATAATTACATGCATTGATGAATAAAATGCATGAAATTGATTGTTTGTGCAATATTATGAAGATGAAGAAGAGGAATTGAAGAAGAGAGAGAAAGAGAAAGAGAAGGAATAAGGCACCGTTAGTAAAATTGAAGTTGATGGAAGCTTAATTTGAAGACTTAGACATCAATTTGGTATGTTTTCTTGCAATTCTATTTTTCCTTAAAAATTGTGTATTAGGTAATTTATGGTTCTTGAGATAAAATTGGGGATTTATGAAATCATTTTTAAAAATATTTAATTGCATTGTAAATGAAGTAATATATATGATTAATTTACTTTTTGGACTTATAATTTGTAATTTCCCCAATTTGCATACATTATGTTTGAATTGGGAAACTTGATAGATATGTTATTTTTGACTAATTGGTGAGATAAATATGTCTTAAATGTTGTATGAACTAAATTACAACTAACAACAGAAGAAAAAAATGACATTAAGGAGTGACATTTGCTTTGGTCGAATATGAAATAACTTGAATTGGCTATTATGAATGTTTATCATTAATTTCAATGGAATTTAATTAGATTTCTCCTAGTAAAATAGATAGGAATTGGAGTAATGTGATAAGGTTGGTATATCAATTAGGGAGTTAGTAGTACTACGTCATGATATGTGTGACTGAACTATATGGCTTCAACAACTCAGTTCCTGTTTGATTTGTGTTATGAATTGCATGGCTCCGAGAGCTCAGTTTTAATATGAATGTATATAAAAAAAATGGATCATATGGTTCTTGGATCCAATCTTGTATTTTAAAATCTCACCTATCTAGCTCGGTGATGCAATTTCGTTGGATTTTAATTTGGGGAAATTATAGAAAATAGTTAAATGCATGACTAATGATTAAATAACTTCAAATGAAAGTAGTAATTGAATGTACAATTTATTGATCATTATATAATTAGATATGGATTATTATAATAGATATATGCTTGTATTTCATAAATTGATTTTAAATGCCAATTTATGCTTAGAAATAAATGAAGATATTTGTATTTGAAAAACATTATATATTATGCATGTTATGTTGGAATGAATTAAATTGAATGAGAAATAGAATTGTTTAAACATCACTAAGCATATAGCTCAGCGTGTGGATTTTCTTTCTGCATGTAGGTTTTGAAGAGAATTAGAAGAAAGTTGTGGTGGATTTGCTACAAGACAAGAGTCACATAAAGGATCTCAGAAGGCTTAGAGGTGGATGTACTACAAAACATTATTTTTGTTTTTGGTTATGGCATGTACACATAAAGAAGTGAAGGATTACATAATTTTATTGTGAATTATATATGGAAGTTATGTATAAATTTTGGATTAGATGAGTTGAAATGTATTAGAGAATAGGTAAATTATTTTGTCAAAGAGTTTGACATAGAGATAGATAGTTGAATAGCTTATATGAGAAGTGTATTGAAGTTGCTTGCAGGAGGTTTTAAGTAAATATAGAGGAAACTTTGTGAAAATTTTTATAAAGTGATAGTAATTGCTAGAATAATGAGGTTTTAAATAGAAAATGTTATAGTTCAAAGTACTAGGTATTTAAGAATATGATTAAACTCAGTATGTCAATTCCATTATCGAGTATGGGGTTAGAAATAAATGAAGATATTTGTATTTGAAAAATATTATATGTTATGCACGTTATGGTAGAATGAATTATATTGAATGAGAAATATAATTGTTAGAACACCAATAAGCCTATTGCTTAGCGTGTGGATTTTCTTTTAGCAAGTTGGTTTTGAAGAAAATTAGAAAAAAAGTGCGGTGGATCTACTACAAGACAAGAGTCACATAGAGGATCTCAGAAGACTTGGAGGCGGATGTACTACAAAATGTTATTTTTTTTGGTTATGGAATGTACACATAAAGAAATGAAGGATTACATAATTTTATTGTGAATTATATATGATAATTATTTATGAAATTTGGTTTAGACGAGTTGAAATGTATTGGAGGACGAGTAAATTATTTTGTCAAGGAGTTTGACATGGAGATGGATAGTTGAGTAACTTGCATGAAAGTGTATTGAAGTTTCTTGCAGGAGGTTTTCAGTAAATATAGAGGAAACTCTATTAAAATTTTTATAAAGTGAATAGTAATTTTAGAATAATGAGGTTTTAAATAGAAAATGTTATAGTTCGAAGTATTATGTAGCACTTCACTCCCATAGGGCATATTCCCGAACACATCAACAGTAGTCGAGAACATACCCTATGAGGTTAGCATGATAGAATAGTCAAACAATCATACTCATTGCAAATTTCTTTGAACATCATACGTATATTTCAGAAAACCATAAAACAATTTTGGCCCATTTTTTTATAAACTTCACCAATCACAATTGTTACAAACGATAAACATATCATCCGAATTCCTATAGTCATTTGGGCCTATTACAATTCCAAAACATGTCCAGTCATAAATTCATTACACTTTACAATACACATAAACACTATACAATTTTTGCAGAATACAATTCAAATATACATAAAAATTAGTAAACACTTATGTAGATGCAACCCGACCTCTATCTCTTATTTTCTTACAGTGTCTATATTCCAGTTTGTCTAAGTGGGTATCTTCTCTGAGCCTGAAAGACAACATTGCAATTTCGATGAGTTTTGCAAGCTCAGTGAGCTACCTATCATCGATGGCTCACTCATAACACATAACACATAACACATACAATTCATGTTTCATGTTCACATACAATTCATGTCATCATATAATGCACATCTTTCCCTAATTATCAAATAGCATCATATACGACCTTAATCACTTGTTTTACATTTCTCATTCGAAACAATTCAAACTGTATTTGAATATATGTGTCAAATGTATATGCAATGCTCATGAGACTCACAATCAATTATTACATTGTTATAATCAAATGTCTT
Organism: Erythroxylum rotundifolium; assembly: GCA_027563915.1. Taxonomy (NCBI): domain Eukaryota; kingdom Viridiplantae; phylum Streptophyta; class Magnoliopsida; order Malpighiales; family Erythroxylaceae; genus Erythroxylum; species Erythroxylum rotundifolium. Next base: position 11,915 of record JAOSBO010198859.1, on the reverse strand, counting down.
TTTCACTATCCCATATCCATTGTGGATACCGAGCTCATTACTAACTGTCCCTTATTCATTAGGGATACATGACTCATTATACATGGTGAGCTAGAGGCTCTTACCACATTTTGAGCTTTAAGCTCTTTTTCACTAGCGTCTCCGATCACAACTACCTTTATATTATCATGCATTCATGTAATAAAATGCATCATATGTATTCAATCATTCATTTGTGCTCAATTTTTTGCATTCACATCCACAGTCACATTCATCATCGGTCCTTGGTCAAGCATTCAACAATTAAGTTGAGTATCACATATTCTGTCAAATTCACATATAATGAGAACTTCCAATATATTATTCATGCCTTAAATGCCTCAAACATTCAATGTCTAGAATCTAATGTCTGGATGTTAACATTCTATCCTGCATATCAACATCATACAATTCACATATTACACATAAATTAGTAATTTTACAATCACATAAACATTCAGTTGTACATACATATATATATATGTGTGTGTAATGTATAATGCATACTTAATTTGACTATTCTGTGTATTTTCCTTAATCACATCTGGGTATTTTCCTTAATCACATCACTTGATTGTTAACAACATCTTTTGTGTATGTCAAGCTTACACTTAGGTTCATACCTTAAAGAACTTGGTCATTCTAATATCATAATTTAATCATTCATCATTTCTTTTCTAGCATTATATGTTCACATAATATTCAATTTCTCATTCATTCTCACCCAATACACATCATTCAATCATTCACTAAGGTTGTTTTAGCTTCCCAAGATCATAAAATATCCCATTTATCATTCATCTTTACTTAATACTTGTCATTCATCTTAATGGAATCACATTAGCCATCATAAGTTTACCTTCATTCACATATCATCCAAAAATTCCATATTTGAATACTTGATATACAACAATCCATTCTTGTGTTTATATCCTCAATCATCACTTTAAATATATCATTCATTTTTATCTCTTATTTCCTCATCAAACTAAGTACATTTCAAGCACCATTCAAGCCTAAATGCATTGTAGGAAAGCATTAATAAGTCAATAAATTATATATATGATTTTTGGACAAAAGGCATAACTTTCATTGTGGATATCAGATTAAAGTTATTTAAGTATGCTTTCGAAGAGGACTTCAAGTTCTATAACTTCCATGAAGACTATGAAGAGAGATTTTCCCATCTAAAGCATTAAAACTGTGCATTTATGTAGGTATCTAGATAATGCAGTGAACTGATGGCCCTCCAAATAGACATGAGCAGAGCTAGAACATTAGAATTCTAGAGAATGTCAACCAAAGTGCCCCTAATGGACATCTAAGAGGCATATTCATGTTTAACCTATTCCCAACCATTTACTCCAATTTTCCAGCTCTTTTAACTATTCCAAATTACATCCAACACCTCAAATTCTTAGTCTATCATTTCTATCTTAATTTCTCATCATTTCCCCTTCATTATTAACTTCATTTTAGGTCAATATCATCCACACACAAATCAATATCCATGATTGATCATTAAAACCAAAAACATAACATATTTATATACACATTCATCATTAATTTTCTGCACAAGTTTAACTTCATTTTCACCTTCATTTCATACCTAACTATCACCTTAACTTACCTCATTTCAAGACACCACATTAGCCCTTTCTTTAACACTAAATTCATTTTAGTTCATCTCTATAACATTTAAAGAATCCATGTTAATATACACTAAAAACAGAGCATGAAACTTCCATTTATAACTCAAAATTTTCTGCACTTTCTCCGACACCATTTTAATGATCTTTCAGTTATAAACTTATCGCTAAATCAACTTATGAATTAATAATCATCACCTATGTAAAAGCAAGGCATGAACATACCCAGGTTTTCTCATTCACGTTTCAACATATACGTATTTCCATTTCATGATCATATGACCTTTAACCATCATCAAACATTTTTCGTTCAACAAATCATGAAAAATGATGCTTTACACTTAACTTGTTTAACTTTAATATCTTCAAACCTCACTGAACCCTAGCTTCACAACTTCATACAATTATCATCATTCCAAAGGTGTAGGTTCTTAAGTGACAAATATGGAGAAGTCAATAAAACAATAGTAGCAAATGAAAGGTGAAAGTAAGCTTCAATGTTTTCATGGCTTGTAAAAATAACGTGGTAGGTGTTATGACAAGTCCACTTAAAATTAAAGGTTAAATTGGATATTTACTAAAGCTACCATATGATTTTTAATGATCAATCTAATTATCCTTCAATTTCTAATCCAATTGTCTCCCAATTTTCAATGACACTTGTCATTAATTCTTAGTGTCTCTTATCAATAATTTCTGCTGCCATTTGACACTTAAGTTCTACTACCATTTATCAATTATTTTGCCACTTGACACTTTTCCTAGTCTAAAAATACTCATAATTATCGAAAATTTCCTAATTTCACCAAAATCCTAAATTAATGCTTATATTCACCAAGTCAATTTTCAAGACATATAATCCACAATTCAAAGTATAATCACATTTGTAAACCAATTATACCCGTATTATACGTGAGCATGAAGTGCATTTCCTAATTTTCTCATTAATGTCTCTCATGTATAGTATTCTAGGGTAAACCTTAGCATGGGAAAACGGGATGTTACATATTAGGTATTTAAGAATATGGTAACACTTGGTATGCTGATTGCATTATCAGGAATGGGGTGTTACATTTAGTGATATCAAAGCTCAGTTTAAGCTATTTTGGTTATATGATTAAGTAAATGAAGGAAAAGTGAATTGTGCATCTGCCAAATTAAGGACTATATAAGAATATGATGTGACTTTAATATCGATCCACCCTTTCTGTTTGTTATAGACTGAAGAATCGAACCGAACACTCTAAGAGCCATTGAGGGAGAGGAGTAAAGTCATGCCTCCGCTAGTGATACATATAGGGGCATGGCGGGGAAGCTAGCACAGCCCATACCACCACTTGTTGGTTAACTAGTTCTTAACTCAGTAGAGTTTTTCTAAACTATGGTAGACTATATGAAACAACAGATGGTTATTGCACTTCCTGTACAACTACAACCACCTCTTCCACTACTAAAGCTTTCATTGGAGAAAGCAAGAGATTGGGAGTAGAGGATTTTTTGTGGGAGTCATTAGTTACTGCTTTAGATGCTAAGTTTTGACTAATCAAGATAAAGAGAATTTTTTCTCTTCTCTATTACACATCAGAGGAGAGATTGGATAGTGCAGATGGTTCTCTTCAGGGACCAGCTTATTAGTGGTGGGAGTCCATTAAAAGGCTTGTTCCACCACAGGATCTTACTTGGTAGTACTTTTTATCCCAATTTGCAGATAAATACGTAGGGGAGGCTTATAAGGATGATATGAGGGATGCCTTCCTTCATTTGAAACAAGGGTATAGGACAGTATCTAAATATGAGCAGAGTCTGACAGATTGTGTATGTGTGCAAAGAGATTAATTCCTACGGGGGCAGATAAGTATAAGAGATTTGAAGCAGGTCTACACTATGACATCAAGAAACTCCTTATTATACTGCAGATTAGGGATTATGGAGAGATGGTGAAAGCAATCTTGATGATTGAAATGGTTAATATTGATGACCATAAATGGAGAAATAGGGGACAACAGAAGAGGAGTAAGGAATAATCTAGTTCATCCTTCTCAGCTAATAAGAAGCAAGGGTCTTAGATTCATCACAAACATAGACATCCTATTGCCAATCAGGACAAAGTTAGAGATAAATGGTTAGGGCAGAACAACCGGCCCAATCCATAGCTAGTACGATAAGTGGGTCAAGACATAGGGTAGTTATCCCATATGAGCATTGTGGGAAGAAACATGGTGGACTGTATTAGAAAATGATAGGAGCATACCTATAATGTGGATCTATGGAGCATTTTTAGAGAGATTGTCCTAATAGACGGTATCAAATAGTTATTCAAGTAGAGAGACCAGTTCCTATAACTTTGAATGGTAGAGTTAGAAGGACGGGAGCTAGCTCTGGTGCTAGTGGTCAAAGGGTCACATCAGAGACAATTGATGGACCTAGTACTCGTACTCCAGCTTGTGCATATGTTATATGGGCCTATGATAACCAGGATGCTCCAAATGTGATTGCAGGTACTTTTACTATCCTCGACATTTATATTCATGCATTGATATTTGATAGACCCAGGATCTACACATTCTCATATACGCATGCCATTGCCTAAAAATATAGGGTTACTTGTTGACACTCTTAAACATGATATGTCATAGTATGGTGGTCAATAAGGTTTATAAAAATTGTTTGTTAATTAACTTATCCAGCAAGTGTGTATTCTGTGAATATGCATGATGATGAAAAGTTGTGTAGTAGAAGTCATATATTCTTTTGATCTCTAGTATTACCTGAGATATTATGTCCATGAAGTAGTAGGTAATGGGAATATCATTTTACAGTAGTTAATAGTTGGGTCTTATTTCCTCATTATGTTACCTTTTATGAATGTGATTGGTGAGATGACTAGTAATCAGAAGGGGAAATTGGTAGAGCAGTTTGAGAAGGTACTTAGCTGAGTGCCCTTGTTTATTTATCATTATTGCAATTATCATAGGAAGAAATGGCGTAACGTATTAGCTTGGTTATGTCAAGTGTACTACTCTTATTATTACTAAGATGTTACATACCTTAATTACCTATTCTTATATGCTTTATTATGGGGGCATATTCTAGATTTCCTACTTTTAAGTTTGTAATCTCTTTTTATGCTTTAGGTCCCAAAAGGAAATAAACATGAAAAATGTCATGTCATCTCTACACAGCAAAGTTCTTAAGTTCATAATTTGATCAATTCTTTTTTTTATGTGCTTAAGAAGGATAACTGAATTAAGAATTTATTCAACCTCCCAAGTTCTTTAACTGGAGATAATTTGCCATTTGTCATTTTAACCTTTTACTAAGTTAACTTAGTTTTCCTAGTTTGTTATGAAAATCACAACCAAATCTTCAATTGAATATGGGTTTTTATTTTTAAGTTGTTGGTATGGTTGGAAATATTGGGTGCAATAATCCATTTTGATGAGCATTAAGAAATGCTTTATTTTGATAACATTTCTTTATTGCTATTGAACACTTATTCCTGGTGACAAATGTTGTTATAGGCAGACTTTAAAAGCTTGGAAAAACTATTGGCTCAAGATAAAGTCAGAGATTAAGTATTATTGGCTTAGAAAATATTCGAAGTATCATTGGAAAAATTTTCTTCTAGCTTATGTTACTGTTGAACTCATTTGCTTCGTAATCATCATTATCTTTTACATATAAGATATTTTTTCTCTCTGATTTCCCACAGAAGATTAAAGCTAGTTGTTTATTGCCTGAAAAATCGATCTTTAGGTATCATTTTGTTATGTTTTAGAACAAAACTAGTACATATCTATAACAATAGCAATAACATCTAGTGAGAGTCTCACTATAATGTAGGACTTGAAGAGATTCAATAGTATACAGCTTTATCCTTACGTGGTAGAGAGGTTGTTTTTGATAGACCCAAATATAGGGCTAATTAACAATAATACAAAATATCAATAAATATGTATAACTAAACATATAAAATTATGCAATACATTACATATAGAACATGGTAAAGATTAACATTATAAGATAAAATACATAAATAATACACAAACTAGCACAAAAAGAGACAAGTACAAGAATAAATCACATCAGCCATTTCAATAATGAAAATAGACTAAGTAAGAAACTATTTAAGCTAAATAACTTAGAGAGAAGTATTATTAAATCAAAAATATTGAGGTTGTCTGTAAAACGAATGACTCGAAGGAAAAAGTTTATAGAACTTAAGAGAACGATAAAGACCTCTCTACATGAGATCCTTTATCTGTATCCTACTTTGTCAAAATTTTCTATTGCGATCCATGTTCTTAGTAAGTTCCAACAAAGTCATGTCATTCATGATCCCTTCACCCCAATTCTTTTAAACCTCTCTTTTTTTCCTTTTATAGTCTCCAAGTATTATTTTCTTACATCTTCTTATTAGAGCGTCAGGTTATCTTCTTTTAACATGTCTGAATCACCTATGTCTCATCTCTCTTAATTTATCATTAATGTCGGCCACCTTTAATTTGTCTCTTACCAATACATTATCTCTTCTAGTAAGGTTACCCATCCAACGAAGCATCCTCATCTGCTCTACCATTAGTTTACAACTTTGCACTTGTTTAATGGGCCAACACTCTGCCCTATATAGCATAGCCAACCAAATGGCTAAACGATGGAATTTACCTTTGATCTTGAGTGGTATCTTCTTATTACACAAAAATCTTGATTCAATTTTGCATTTAAGTCATCCTGATCTGAGGTGGACTAGATCTTCATCGATCTCTCCATTGCTTTAAATGATAAACTCTAGATACTTACTTTTCATGGTATAACTTCTGAACTAATCATTGCCTCCACCTCAGGATCCTACGACCTAAAAAGATATATTCTACATACTCAATTTCAGCTCTGCTCAATTTAAATCCTTCAACTCTAAGGTATCTTTCCAATGATCTAACTTGACATTGACACCCTTTTTATCTCATCCATTAAGATAATATCTTCAACAAACAACATATTCTAAGGCATATCCCGTTTGATATTCTTGGTGAGCTCATTCATCACTACTACAAATAGAAAAGGACTCAATGAGAGGCCTTAGTGTATCCTAATATTGATAAAAAAATTTTAGGCTATAATTTTATATCATCTTGGTACTTATCAGTTTGATCATTCTCATTTTATTACTTAGACCTAATTATTGCCATGGAAGTACGATCTGTAATCTACTACATGGTCATTTTTCTAATTTCTTTTTATGGGTTTGGCACAAGCTTGTCAAGACGCAAAATATACTACAAACCTTGTTAACCATTCCTAGAAACAAGATGTAGGGTGTTGCTAAGGATCTCCAATATTGGAAACACAATAATAATAAGGCCTTTATATGGGTTTCCATTATCAATCACCACTTTTATAATGGAAACTTGAACAAAAGAGGAATAAAAATGATGATGGAGCAAGTAAAGATGTGTGCGTTATTTAATAATAAAGTAAAGAGATCAAATTCTAATAGCATAAAGTGCTCTCATCTTCCCCGTTAAATGGCTTAGGAACTGGGAAATGCACTAATTCTGATGAATGAAGCCCTTAGAGACCTCATGTCAGTATTTTGTAAGGGGTTGAGGTTGTGATGAAAAAGAGAGACATGGCTAACTAAAACAAGACACTAAGATATTATGAATCTTTAGCTTAGTTCCTCATTTCCATTTCAATGGTTTGGGAAAAATCTTAGGCTAAGTGTAACTTCTTTTCCATATAAAGCACATGCAAAGGAAATGATGTAGGTATACTTGCTTATGTGGTAGGAGCACATTATATTTTGTTAGGAATCAATGGTGGGATTTGATCCTACATATAGAGAAATAATTACAAAATTTTTTCATTTGGTTTCTTAAAAGTTAAAATCACTTAAAATTTAAAAAATGATTTATCACATAAAACATAATAAAGTATAATTAATAATTCATGCTTTATTGTGAAGCTTGATCCTTTTCTTATCATTTCTCTCAAACCATTTTTGAAATTGGCAAATCTCAACTACCATAACTACATAAGTGTCTAGGCTCTAACGATATTCACATAATGATTTGACTGAACTTTATAACTCTTATAAAGATGGTTTAGGCAATGAGTGTTAGCTCCTTTAAGGAGAGCCCAAGCTTATTTATAATAGTTTTAGGTATTTAGTAATTTAATTAAAATAAAATTCTAATTTCAATTAAACTTTAATTACAAATAATTTTAATTAAATACCAATTATGCCCAATTAACATAAAATATCTCATATTAATTATTGTTTATTTAATATTTCATACTTAATGATAAAGTTTATTAATAAAGTTTATTAAACTTTTCAATAAAATCTAACTTGACTGGAAACATCTTTTCTTTCATCAACCATTCTTTGTGTGAGACTCATTAATTTCCCAAATATATTGGTAATGAATATAAATTATAACCCTAAATCATATATAGGATTAGATAAGTTAAACTCCTTTAATTTATGTTTAATTATCTAATTAAACAATTTATATCCATAGATTAAGATTGATGTCTAGCAATGTATCACGACTAGCCAAATATTTAATAATGTCAAAGTGGTTTTGACTTACCTTTTAGTGCATGAACTTTCTATATAATTCAATGCTTTCATTATAAAATGTTTCGATTAGATATAAACATGGAAATAATGTATACTATATTCGAGTTTGATCATATTAGGTCTTCATCATTAGTAATTGATTCAATTGATGACATTTTAAAACTATTTCAAAGTTTCATTCCATCTTAGTTAAGGATTTCCTAAATTAATACTAATCGAAAACAATAAAACATTCTCCCTAATTGCTTTAAGGTGATGAATCTTATATTGATCACTCAACTACCTTTATATAGTTCATGCTATATTTAGTGACTGTTGATTAAGTTACCCTTGACTAGAATAGATCATAAGTAGTATCAAAACATATCAATCCTTGTATAAGATACTTTGGTGATCTCAACTTAAATGATCACTTATGCAATCATCACAATAAGAATTTCCATAGACATACAAATAATGTTCCATATGCAACTCTTATAATGGGGTCAATTCATTGAACTTATTCTCTAATAGGCGGCCACATGTTTATTTAAATATCTCTATACTTTAGTCCATATAATTGAGTACTTCTTTCATTAGGAAGAAACATAGCATGTGCCTTATTTTTATGCTCCATTAATATCCAATCTTAATAAAATAATGACTTGAAACAATCTAAGAATAATACATAAATGCAATATGAATCTTATGATTATAATCTTATTATAACTTTATTTTCAATGTATAGTTACCTTATTAACTTTATCATATACATCAAAATATGTATAAGATAAAAAATGCCTATAAATAATTTTATTACTAAACTACAACCAACTAATTGGATGTAGGATATAAACCAATAATCTTTTACTGGCAGTAAACCAATTGTTTAACTATCTTATACCATATTACCATATGAAGATCATGGTACTATTAAGAAAGTGGTTTAATGGAAGAATTCTATAAGATTCTCTATAATGAACACTTTAATCACACAATATTTATCTTAGTTATCATCATAATTAAGGGAAATGACCAAAATACATATTTAAATCTTTGATGAGACATTAGCTTATTTTGCATGCTTACTGACTTTAATGTTCTCTAGTACATTGTTGTTTGAACAATGCTAGAAACCATACCAAGTTCATTAAAAACATTTTTGATCTAATTTGATTCTGTCTGATTTTGATGGGGCTGGGCGCTACTGCTTGGAGCCATAAGATTGGTTGACTTTGGCACAAAAATACCTGCAAAACAATAAGGCGCACCGGGAGTTGACTGCCGGTAGGCCCCTCCGACACTCAAGTTAGTCTTTTGTGAGAGTTTTGGCGGCTAGTGAATAAAGAATACTAGGTTTTTGAGAATCGTACCTTTTTCATGATGAGGTAATGAATTTATATAGTTAATACCTTCAGGAATTAGGTCAATCGTCAAAGGATGGGCCGATCGGCCCATACGCTGTTCTGAGTCTGGGCTTGGGCCTAGCACGACCGACCCAACCATAAGCCCCCCTACTCCTCGAGTCTGACCAGGGAGAAGGGTCGAAGGAGTACAAGGATTACGCAGCTCGTCTGTATGACAACTCGTGATAGGCCCGATCGGTCGGACATCAACGCTTAGTGTATAACAGTTTATGCCAGGATCAGTTAGCTGAATGTCAACACCTAGCTCATGAAGGCATTTGGTTTAATAATTTCTAATGGCATGTGTCCTTTAATAGGTTTTCAAAATTTGAAATGAGGCATCTTTTTAACTGCTGCGTAGCTGTCATGGCCGTCCTTTCAGCTATCGTGCCGCTTAGGGCACTTGATAACCCTAATCTGCATGACTCAGATTTTGCCACGCGTACGATTCTGATTGATACGCCCGTTCAGTTGATCTCGGTGATATCTACTCAGGGTCGACGAATTTCCTTCACTTTCTATTTCGCGTACTCAGTTCTGCATTATTCTCTTTACTTTCTTTCTCCTTGCAGTCACCAGAATTCACTTTTCACCACCGTCTCCATTCCTGACTTCGATCTCTAAACTAGGTACGTCCTTCTTCCTTTCCTCGTCCCTTAAGTTTCATTTTTAGTAACCATGTCGTCGACTAGCCCTAGAGACGAACTTAGACTTAGGAACGAAGCTAGCTCCCCCTCTTCTTTTTCGTCGCCTCCTCGCCAGCCTTCGCCACGGGCATCCCTGGGTCTTAGCGAAGAAGTGAGTACGATTATGAGGGAGCTCCATTAGGAACCGGTTGCCGAGAGCGCTTTACAAACTATTGGGCCATTGGAGGTAGCGGCGGAAATGGTGACGGTGCCGGAAGCCAGCAGAAATGAAGCGTCGGAAGCAAGGGGGATGAGGAAGTTGGAGCGAGTGCCCGGAGGGATGGGCAAATTATTCAAAAGCCACCGAGCGACCCTTCGACGATGACCGAGAGGGAACCGAACCGGTCGATTATCAAAAATAACATCCCTTCGTCTTGGGGACCTAGGCTAGCCGGCAAGAACGAACGGATTTATAGCAGCCTAGGCGGGTACTTCGCTGTTTCAGACAGCTTTTTCTCAGTCGGCGGCATGCAGCTTCTGTACGCCCCTATTGTCGATGAAGTATGCTACACCTACCAGTTAAGGCCGAGCTAGATTCCGCCGAACAGTTGGAGGTTCATTAATGGTCTGGCTCTGCTGTGCCATCACTTCAGATGTCTCCCCTCGGTTGGCATTCTGCGCTACTTTTTGAGGTTGAACCAGAGCTCAAGTGTCGAGGTTGGAATTCCTCACTTCCAATATAGAGACGCGATATATCGTCCGGCTGGGACAGCTTCGTCAATCAAGGCCTGGAAGACGAAGTATTTCTTTGTGAGACCCCCAGGATCTACCCACGAGTCCAGGGTATGGAGATATCCCTTGTCTGAGTGATGGAATGACATCTCCAATCTGTCCCTTACTAGGGAGGAATGGGAAGTGATTGATAGGATTAAGGCACTCGGTCGGTATTCATTCGAGAGCCTTATTCTGGGATATCATGGAGGGGCATCAGTCGATGCATTTTTAATTGATCCCGCTCCTCGAATTAGTGGGCTAGAAGAGGAAACTGCCCCGCCTGGTTAACTCCTCGTAGTTTAATTATTTGTTGTATTCACAGATACTTGTTTAGATTTCTGACCTGCTTCTATAATTGTGCATCCATGGCAAAGCTCAAGGATCTCAGTGGGTCCTCTAGTTCTTCCAAAGCCAAAGGCCAGCGTAAAGGGCTTAGGACTTCCTCGATGGTGAAGGGGCAAAGGAAGGAGGCGGAGGTTAGAAGAGACGTCGTTCAGTCGACAATGCTTGACCAGTCTATGACATTGCTGGCCCTTCCAGAGAGTGAGCATCGTCCTAACGAGCCTGCCTCGTTGCCGATCCCATCGGTGGCTGAGGTCCAAGTGGATACGGAGGAAGAAATGGAGCCACCGCTCAAAAGGAAGAGGACCGCTCGGAGTGGAGGAAAGGGGGAGGAGCGGGTGCCCCTATTGGGCAAAGGCAAGGGGAAAGAGCGAGCCTCCAGCAGTGAAAAGTGGGTGTCCAATTTCAGTCTTGATAAGACTGCATCAATTAAGGACATCAACGTTGCTCTGCACATCGCCCAGAAGGTTGTTCCTCCCGCGGACGAGAAGTTTTTGGATACACTGAGTGACAAAGAGCTGATGGCTAGACTCAT
>JAOSBO010198845.1:0-18636 GCA_027563915.1 Erythroxylum rotundifolium | reverse complement strand
GTTTGGAACGTCAACCCGCAGACATTGCCGAGACTTCCAGGCATTAGCTTCGGAAGCTATTTGTGAGTGACCTAGACAGTTCTCTCAATTATTAATTTCTTATAATTTTGTGGTGAATAATGGTGGATTGTGATTTGTGTTTGATTGTGGATTCCGGACAGAAGGTCTGATGAGTAAGTACTGGGGAGCTATGACATAGAAGTGCTACTTGTATGTGAATTTGGGACCTACGTGTTTTAATCTGATTAATTGTGAATGTGTTTTAATGTGATTAATTGTGATTGTGTTTTAAATGTGATTAATTGTGACATATGCATGCGTGCATAATTGTGACATTTGCATTTCATTCATGAATGCATGATCAGATAATGACAGTTGTGACTGGAGCAGCCACTGAGAGCTAAAAGCTCAACGATTGTATTTGGGCCTCGAGCCCACAGCAATTCAGAGCCTCAGGCTCAACGATTAATGTGCCCACATTGGGACAGTTTAGGCGCTTGATCACAATACTGTAATAAATTAGAAAAGTGTCACATGCGCATTTCATATGCATTTGGTTTAATCTCTTTGTTTAAGTGAAAGGCAAAATGTCTTATACTTATGTGAAAATAAAAGTGTTAATTGTGGGACCATGTAATACTTCTGATTTGTGTGAAATTATGAAATACCTGTGATATGCTTGATTGTTGCATGAATTGAGTGAACCATCGATAATGGTTACCTCACTGAGTTCGCAAACTCACCCAAAATTGCAACATATTTTTCAGGACCGAGAGTAGACCTTTAGCTCTAGAGGGACTTTTCTAGCCATGTAGGTCATGTTGGCGAGAGAAGTCATGGCTCACAGGTCGGTCAGCTGGGACTTTTGGGATCATCTAGATAGAGTTGATGTATTTTTTCCTCTTTCATGTAGCATGTTGTACTAGGTTTTTAGAATTGATATACAGACAGTAAAAGATGACAGACGTGTAAACCTCGGGTTTTGATAAAATGAAATGAGGAAAATTTTGGTTTCAAAAACATTATGATTTTTGTATTAATGTTTTATTATGATGCCATGTGAGGTGTTTGTAATGATTGATCGTAGCTCACCCTTATCGTAGGATATGTACCGGAATGACCTGCAGAAGTCCCGGTGTGTACCCTGCAGTAAGGGGGCGCTACAATCACCATGCCAGAACAATAAGAATTGGTAAAGAGAAGACGACAAACACATATTTACGTGAATCCAGTCTCTAACAAGAACCAACTTATAACTCGCATTGATATTGTTTAAAAAGAAAGTGAACATGTATGTCTTACTCCCCACCGTGATTTGTGGTGGAATTACTCCCAAAGTCCTTGCTACGTCCCCGGTCACCGCAGTCACCACTAGGTCTGTAGCGATGACGTCCTCTTCTATTTTCCCGAGTCCTAATAGCACTTTCCAGGGAATCACGTTCACTGCTGCTCCATTGTCCACCAAGACTCTCTTCAGTGGTTTTCCATTGACGCAAGCCTGTATGTATAGTGGTTTAGTGTGATTTACAGTCAACTGCTTGTCGAACGTCAGAGCTTTACTCCCTTCAGTGTCTTACATTTCCTTCGAGAGCTTCTCCACTGGACTTTGATCTGCTTCTATAGCCGACACTTTCCCTTCTTCTGTCGGCCTATCTTTCGCATCGTTATCAAGATCGACCTGGTGAAAAATAGCTAACAATAACACTGAAACGCTCCGAAGTAATACACAGGGACCTCACCAACATTGAAGTAGCCGTCTTCCTAGTCTGCGATATCACCATCCTCGGTCGCCTTTCTTCTAAATTTGTTCCTTTGAATCTCGCCTTCGCAGTGCTCAACCGTCTGCTTAATCATGTTGACTAACTCCTTCCCTTTGACAAGTATCTCTTGTTTTTCCACCAAGTTAACCATAATCTGCATCTGAAGTCTAGCCTCTAGTTTTTCTTTTTATCAAAACAGTCTCTCGGTCAACTTCTTACACTGTAACCTTCTTTTCTTTGTTTTAGCGTTTCTCTGAGCAACAGTAAGTGTTTCCTTCTTATCCTTCCTTCTTCTTTCCACCTGAATCCACTCTCCAACTGTCTTGGGCATCAGTGGCTTGACAAATTTCTAATGACCACCAGTATTGATGGCTGGCTGGTCACCAGCTTCGTTGTTATTTTCGGTGACCTATATACTGATCCATTCCAGTGCACTGATTCTCCCTTTAGACGCAACGGTGAGACCATCTTCCCTCTTCGAAATGTTCAACTTTTTAAGCCTCCACATTGATTCGTATGCTCTTGCCTCCTCTTTTAGTTAAGCCAACTTCTTATATCAATACTTGCTACATTCACTGACCCCACCGGGAAAGGATTCTTGTTAATGAGCATTGCCTCTTCTAGGAACTTGAGGATCTTTTTGTTTATATGATCTTGAATCACGTTCCTGAAGGCCCAACACATGTTGGTAGAATGAGTCCACGCATTGTGGTATTTGCAATAGTCCTTGGCCTTCATCTCCTCCTTAGTGGGCAAAACATAGTCTTTCAACAAGGAAATAAAGTCAATTTTCATGAGATAATAAAAAATTTCTAATGTCTTACTTACATCGAAAGTGCACCTATTCCCCTCTTGTCGCTACTTGGTTGTACTCCAAGAGGCGTTTTTTCCAGGTGTGGACATACTATGTTTCCAGTGTCAAATACAGCAGCTATAGCAACCTCTACTTCGGTGTTATGGACTTCCTTGAAATAGGTCCCCATGGCCTACTTTTTGAGCTTATGGTCTTCTTTAAGTAGTTCCTCGTATTCTGTCACCTTTATAGCCAACTCAAAAAAGTCTCTAAAGTCCATTCCTTGGAACTTTTTCCTCAGCTCCAGGTCATCTTCACAAACTCGGTCTCTGGAATGTTAATCCTGCACTTGTTTCTCATTCTCTTAAATCTGGCAATGAAGTCTTCTACCTTTCTCCGGCACGCTAAGTCAGCCTAGACAAATCTGTGATACTGACTTCGGGTTCACTTCTATAGAACTGGGCATGGAAAACTCTTGTCATATTTTCCCAACCGAACACGGAGTCCCTTGACAGTGACACGTACTAAGAGAAAGTGGCTCTAGTTAGCGAATTCGGGAACAACTTCAACAGTAGATACTAGTAGTTGTCATAGCTAGAAAATTCCAAGCACTGAGTGGTGAACCTTGCTATATGCTCAATGCTAGACTGCCCATCTTCTCCAGAAAACAACATAAAATCCAGGATTTTCACACCCCTGGGAAAGGTTGCTCTGTCTATGAATTCAGGATAAGGTTTCCTAAACTTGGCGAACAATCTGATTAAAACTGGGACCATACAATTCTTGGACGATCTCGCAAAATGCGTCCCTAGTCACAGATCGACCGCCTGGGTGTTTTGCCCATGTATTGCTTGGCCCATGGTCATCAGTTGCTGAACGGCCTGGTGACTCAAACTCCTTGAGAGTGTCTGCATTTGATTGGTCACCAGACTCCCATTGCCCCCTAAGCTCATTCCCTCTTCGTAAAGGTGAGGTTGAGTTGTTGGTCCAGTATGGCTGTGGAACTGGACAAGAGTCTTATGGTTAATAGACACCAGAGACATGGCAGCACTCGGTGTCTCATCCCTTCTGTGCGGTGGCTGGTAAATGGTCACCAGCTATTTCTCCTTGTTGGGGCTATTGATCTTGGTGGACTACCCCCCGAGCACCTTCACAGGAGAAGTTTCTCCCAACTTGACCGCTTTGGCTGGCGACCCTTCACCTCCAATTAGGGTGACCGTAGATGCCACTAGCTAGTTTTCCGTGGCCACTGGTAACTTACTAACCTGCAATTTAGCTTGGCGCAACGTTTTACTCAGTTCTCCTCTGCCTATGTCTTTGTCTTTTCCTGGCATGGCAGATCCCTTGACCGCTGCTAAAATCTCCTTTTGGTTACTCCCTATAGTGTCTAGGAGAGCTGTCGATTTTTCTATGGCCACCAGAACCTTTGTTAAAAGGATATCAATGTTGCTTGTTTGACTTAACTCAACGAGTTGAGGTTGGTTTTCCTGCGTTGCTGTTGCAACGTTTTCCATCTCATCATCTCTATCGACGGAAACATCAGTGCTCTTACTAGATCTTGTTTTTTTCATTGCGTGGGTCCCACTGGGTGTGCCAAAAATTATGTTTGGCTTTTATTTGACTAAAAGACAACACGTAGCCCTTTGTTTGGTTTGCGAATGAATTTCGAGTGTGCCAGGAAATTAAAGTGTTTCCAAACTAGGAAAATAGGAAAAAATATTGTTGCACCTCGTAATCTAACTAAAATTAAAAGTGACTATGTATTGCTAGAAAAGGGACAAAAATCTAACGAAAAGTACTTTTCTTCATTGATAAACAAATTGATAAAAACGCAATAACTAGGAAAATTGAAAAACAGCTAATGACAATTGAAAAGAAAAATGCTAGGCTAGGAAAAATACAGGATTGCTGAAAAAGAAATAAGCTAAAAAGGGCAAAGATTTGCTGGAATGCCAAGCATTTGATTTGTCAGGGGTTGGATCCTTTTTTCTTCTTCAAAGCTCCTATTTATAGCCAAAGATGTTGAGTGTCCTACTCCAATTGAACTTGCAACCTTGAAAAATTTTTATCCCACTAGATAAAGATAAAGTTTAAATAAACCTCATCTAATCCGATAGAGTTTGGCTAGTGTCCATCACCTTATCCTTATCGCCAAACCCATTTTTCGGTGTAAACAATACAAAAAGAGCCTAATTTAGGGTTTTAAGTTTAAAACATCTATTATAAGGGTCTTTTGCTAAAGAAATAACCTATCAAGATACTAGCCCATCTTGAAGCTCCCTTTTAATACATCTAAAGGAGGGGACTCCAAATTTTCCTAACTAAAAGGATCAAAGATGCATCTAAGACGATAATGAGAAGAAGGGTCACCAACAACTTGGGACTATATCCTTTTGCAAGCATTAACTTTTTATCAGTTGGAAGGGGATTGGGAAGGCTTGGTACGTATCAAAAAGGGAGGAAAGGAGCTAAGGCTAAGGCCTAAACTAAAAGTGGAAGGAAAGTGTAGACATGTAGTTGGAAGAAAGCTAAAACCAAAAATAGGTTGAGTAGATCCTTTAGCTAGAGTAGAGCTTACTAGGCTAGTCTTTATGGTAGAAAAAAGGGAGGTCCTAGGTAGGAGAACCCATTCTTAACATTATTAGTTAAAGCAATAATTGAAATTTAAAGATGATATAAAAAAAGAAGCAGGTTAGTTAAAAGAGGGAAAAAGTTGCATGTTTTGTTCTCCTTAATAATTACTTTATTTTGGTATTTTGAGTGTTTTTTTTATTTTCCTTCTTTAATTAATAATAATTGGTATATTAGATAATTAAGTTTGTGAATATTCAATAGTTGAACAAATTCCTTGTGGTGTCAAGCCATACTCATTAGTGCTAACAATATTTGCACCTGTTTACACCGAAAAATGGGTTCGGCCCATTTTTACTATTTTGGACTGAAAACCCAAAGCCCAAAGGAAATCCACAGCTCGAAGTCTAGACACTGGCCTTGGCCCATTAGAGTTTGGTGTCCAACAGAAGAGGACGTAGTAGAGTTTGAATTGGAGTGGGAGACTAGGAGTCCAAATTTAAAGAAGGGATAAGAGGATAAGATGATAGACACTGGCCCAATTCTATCTTTAATGGATAAGATGAGGGTTATTTAGACTTTATCTTTATCTAGTGGGATATGATTTTATCAAGATTACAAGTTCAATTGTAGTAGGACACTCAACATTTTTGGCTATAAATAGGAGTTTTGAAGTGGGAAAAAGGATCCAACCTCTGACATATTAAAAGAATGGCATCCCAACAAACTCTTGAATTCTTTAGCTCTTTATTTTCGACAATCCTTTTATTTTCCTTAGCTTAGCCCTTTTTTTTTTCAACTGTCTTTAGCTATTTTTTTCAAATTCCTTAGTCATTGTGTTTTTGCCGATTTGTTTACCAATGAAGCAAAGTCCTTTCTGTTAGATTTTTGTCCCTTTTCTAGCAATACACAGTCTTTTTTATTTTAGCCAGATTACGAGGTGCAACAGTCTTTTTCCTTATTTTCCTAGTTTGGAAACACTTTAATTTCCTGGCATGCTCGCAAACCACAACAAAGGGCTACGTGTTGTCCTTTAGTCAAAATAACGGCCAAACGTATTTTTGGCATACCCGGTGGGACCCACTCAATGAAGTGAATAAGATCTAGTAAAAGTACTAGCGTTTCCCTCGATGGAGGCGATGATATAGAAAACATTGCAACAGCAACGCAGGAAGACCAACCTCAGTCTCTTGAGTTAAGTCAATCAAGCAGCATTGAGATCCTTTTAACAAAGGTACTGGAGGCCATAGAGAAATTAGAAGCAGAGACGCGCACTCTCTTGAATACCATGGAGAGTAATCAAAAAGAGATTTTGGTTGTGGTCACTGAATCTGCCATGCCAGATAAATGCAAAGGCATAGGTGGGGGAGAATCAAGTAAGACGTTGCGCCAAGCTGAATCGCAGGCCAGCAAGACACTAGTGGCTGCGGAAAATCAGCTAGTAATGTCTACAATCACTCCAATTGGAGGTGAAGGGTCACCAGCCAAGGCAACCAAGTTGGGAGAAACTTCTCCTTTAAAGATGCTTGGGGGGTAGTCCACCAGGATTGACAACCCCAACAAGGAGAAACAGTTGGTGACCACTTACCAGCCACCGCACAGAAGGGATGAGACACCACAGTCATACTAAATCGGCAACGCAACCTCACCTCTATGAAGAAGGAATGAGCTAAGGGGGCAATGGAAGTCTAGTGACCAACTAGATGCAAGCACTCCGAAGGAGTACAAGTCACTAGGTTGTTCAACAGCTGGTGACCATAGGCCCATCAATGCATGGGCAAAACACTCAGGCGATCGATCATATTACCAGGGATGCGCTTCACGAAATTGCCCAAGAATTGTATGGCCCCACATTCAATCAAATTGTTCGACCCGAGTTTAGGAAGCCTTATCCTGAATTCATAAACAGAGCAGCCTTTCCCAGAAGTGTGAAAATCTCAGATTTCACGTTGTTTTCTGGAGAAGACAGGCAGTTATCATTGAGCATATAGCAAGGTTCACCACTCAATGCTTAGAATTTTCTAACTATGACAACTACCATTATCTGCTATTGAAGTTGTTCCCGAATTCGCTAAATGGAGCTGCTTTCTCTTGATACGTGTCACTGCCAAGGGACTCCGTGTTTGGCTAGATAGATATGACAAGAGTCTTCCACGTCCAATTTTACAAAAGTGAGCCCGAAGTCAATATCGCGAATTTGTCCAGGCTCACTCAGCGTGCTGGAGAAAGAGCGGATGACCATTGCCAGGTTCAAGAGAATGAGAAACAAGTGCAGGATTAACATTCCAGAGACCGAGTTTGTGAAGATGGTGCAAAAGGGTTTGGACCTGGAGTTGAGGAAATAGTTTCAAGGGATGGACTTTAGAGACTTTTTCAAGTTGGCTATGAAGGTGACATAATACGAGGAGCTACTTAAAGAAGACCATAAGCTCAAAAAGCAAGCCATGGGGACCTATTTCAAGGAAGTCCACAATGCTGAAGTGGAGGTTGCTATAGTTGTCATATCTGATACTGGAAACATAGTATGCCCACACCTGGAAAAGATGTCTCTTGGAGTGCAACAAAACAGTGACAAGAGGGGGAATAGGTGCACTTTTGATGTAAGTAAGACATCGGAAATTTTCGATTATCTCATGAAAATTGACTTTATTTCCTTGCCAGAAGACTACGTTTTGCCTACTAAGGAGGAGATGAAGGCTAAAGATTATTGCAAATACCATAATGCGTGGACTCATTCTACCAACATGTGATGGGCCTTCAGGAACGTGATTCAAGATCGCATCAACAGAAAGATTCTTAAGTTTCCAAAGGAGGCATTACTCATTGACAAGAATCCATTCCCGGTGGGGTCAGTGAATGTAGCAAGTATCGATATGAGAATTTGGCTCATCCAAAAGAGGAGGGAAGAGCGTATGAATCAAGTGTGGAGGCCTAAAAAGTTGTACACGTGGAAAAGGGAAGACGACCTCACCATTGCATCTAAAGGAAGGATTAGTGCACTGGAAAGGATCGGTAGCCGAATCACCGGAAATAACAATGAAACTGGTGACCAGGTAGCCATCAGTATTGGTGGTCACCCAAAATTTGTCAAGCCACCGATGCCTAGGAGAGTGGAGAATGGATTTGGGTGGAAAGCAGAAGGAAGGATAAGAAGGAAACACTCAGAGAAATGCTAAAACAAACAAAAGAAGGTTACAGCGCAAGAAGTTGGCCGAGAGATTATTCCGGGAAAAGGAAGAACTGGAGGCAAGACTTCAGATGTAGATCATGGTTCACTTGGTGGAAAAACAAGAAATACTTGTCAAAGGTAAGGAGTTAGTCAATATGACCAAGCAGATGGTTGAGCACTGTGAAGGAGGGATTCAAAGGAACAAGTTCAGAAGAAAGGCAACCGAGGATGGTGATATCGAGGACCAAGAAGAAAGTTACTTCAACTTCGATGATGTACCTATTCATTACCTGGGAGCTACTTCGGTGATATTACCAACTATTTTTCAACGTGTCAATCCCAATAACGAGGCAAAAGACAAGCCAAGGGATGAAGGAAAGGTTTCGGCTGCAGAAGAAGAACAAAGTTTAGTGAAGGAGTTTTTAGAGAGAACGCAGATCACCGAGGAGAGCCAAGCTCTAACGTTCAACAAGTCGGTGACAGTGAATCACACTAAACCACTGTACATACGGGCTTGCATCAACGGAAAGCCACTGAACAAAGTTTTGGTGGACAACGGAGCAGCTGTAAATGTGATTCCCTTAAAAATGCTGTTAGGACTTGGGAAAAGGGAAAAGGACATCATTTCCACAGACCTAGTGGTAACTGTGGTAACTGGGGACGTAGTAAGGACTTTGGAAGTAGTTCCACTACAAATCACGGTGGGGAGTAAGACATGCGTGTCTACTTTCTTTGTAATCAACACTAACGCAAGTTACAAGTTGCTTCTGGGCAGGGACTGGATTCACGCAAATATGTGTGTGTCGTCCTCTCTTCACCAGTTCTTATTATTCTGGCATGGCGACAACGTGAAAATGGTCAAGGCAGACAATAACCCCTTTAGTGCTGAAGTCAATTTGGTGGACGCCTGCTATTACCACGGAGACATCACACCAATTACTTTTGAGGGATCGGACAAAGAAGGTAGGCCTACGCCGATGAAATTCGCCAAAGGCAAGCATTTGCTACTATAAGCAACCGGTGTCAGAGAGAAGGATAAAAGCGTCAGGCCACTGAGGCCGATGGAAAAAGACATTGGCCAACCAGGCCAATGATTGCTCGAGGAAGTAAAGAAGGGTGGCCAGCAGCTACAAGGGTCACCTAGGAAGCAATTTTGCAGTAGACCAAGAAACAACTAGTGGTCAACCATGAAATTGAGATGTTCAGGACCGAGTTAGTTTATGAAGGAGAAATCCCAGAAATAGTAAGAGACGAAATAAATCTGGAAGAGCTACAAGTCATGTCGCCCAGAATGGAAGACGAGAGACTCCAAATGAAGGACCCTCTGGAAGAAATCAACTTGAATACTACCGAGGATCCTAAAATGACATACATCAGTGGCCTTATTAATAAAGAATTAAGCGAAGAGATAATCAAGTTGCTTCATGAGTACAAAGATTATTTTGCATGGGATTACAAGGATATGCCAGGGTTAAGTCGGAGTTTAGTGGAACACTAACTACCCATCAAACCTAAATTTTGTTCTTTTCAGCAATCACCCAGGAGGATGTCCAAGGAAGTCGAGATGAAGGTGAAAGAAGAAATAGAGAGGCTCCTCAAAGTAGGTTTTATCAGGCCAACTAAGTATACCGAGTGGCTGCCAAATATAGTCCTTGTAGTCAAGAAAAATAGAAAAATTAGAGTATGTGTAGATTTTTGAGACTTAAATGCCGCCACACCCAAGGATGTGTATGTAATGCCAGTTAGTGACATGCTTATCGATGCCACGACCAACCATGAAATATTAACATTTTAGGATTGTTTTGCTGGCTATAATCAAATCAAAATTGTTGAAGATGATATTCATAAGACATTGTTCCGGTGTCTAGGCGCAATCGGTACATTCGAATGGGTGATGATGCTCTTTGGGTTAAAGAACACAGGAGCGACTTATCAAAGAGCCATAAACCTCATTTTCCATGATATTATTAGGAAAATTGTTGAAGTCTATATCGATGATGTGGTCATCAAATCCAAAAAACAGGTTGATCACGTAGAACATCTCAGGCAAGGATTCGAGAGACTCAAGAGACACCAGCTCAAGCCCAATCCACTAAAGTGTGCCTTCAGAGTCAGAGCTGGAAATTTTCTCGGATTCCTGGTCCATCAAAGGGGCGTGGAGGTAGATGACAACAAGGCTAAAGTAATCGCATAGGCAGAGCCTCTTAAAAATAAAAAGGAGCTACAAAAGTTCCTGGGTCAGATTGATTACCTATGGAAGTTTATCTCTAACTTGGCAGGCAAGACAAAGGTCTTTTTACAACTGCTCAAACTAAAGAAAGAAGAAGAATTTCTACGGGAAGACAGACACCAGCAAGCATTTGATAAGATAAAGGAATATTTGTCTTCACCACCGGTGCTCATGCCGCCAAGGAAAGACCATCCCCTCCGCTTATACTTAGTAGCGTTAGAAACTTCAATCGAATATGTTCTAGCTCAGAACAACACTAAAGGAAATGAACAGGTCATTTATTATTTGAGTAGGACTCTCAAAGATGCCAAAGTTAGGTATTCTCTGATTGAAAAAGTGTGTCTAGCCTTATATTTTGCGTGCACTAAGTTAAGGTACTATATGATGGGAAATTTTCCTTAGCCGAGTTCTCTCTCCAGTTCCTACCTTAGAAGTATATGAAAGGGCGAGCCATCGCAAATTTCCTGGCTGACCATCCAAGTGTAGAGGCCCCCAACACTACAGAATAGAACTTGAACATGTTCTATTTAGAAAGGGCCCCTTGGATTTTAAAGTTTGATAGGTCCAGCACGACTGATGCCGCTGGGGCAAGAGTTATTATCATATCCTCAGCAGGTATCAAAACTACTCTCTCTTTCAATCTCAACTTTCCCTACACCAACAATCAAGCTGAGTATGAAGCTCTAATAATTGTTGGAAATTCTCAAAGAATTCAATGCCAAAGACTTAGCCATATATGGGGATTCGCAACTAGTCATCAGGCAACTAAATAGCAAATATAAGTGTAGTAGTTTTTCCCTGGCATCGTACTTTGCTGCTACGGTTCAGTTGTTAGACGATTTTGAGTGTGTGGATTTATTCTACGTTCTACCAGAAGAAAATTGGGAGGCAGATTCGATGGCTAGGGTGGCCTCCAGAGTAAAGATGTCCGATGAGTTGATGCATAAGTTCGTCCTTATCTAGAAGAAAAATCATCCTGCCATCGAAGGCCGAGGGATGCTAGTGGACGTGTTCAACACTGATGTAGAGTGTGTTGGTGAGTAGAGAAGCTCTATCAGAGAATACTTGGAAAATCCAAAAAGAAGGACACCCTATAGAATCAAGTTGCAGGCATTAAATTATCTTCTAGTGGAAGGTACTCTATATAAAAAAAGTGTCGATCGCCTCCTCCTTAGATGTTTAGGCCCGGTGGAGTCAATGGAAGTCTTGAAACAAGTACATGAAGGTGTGTACAGCGCTCATCAATCCGAAGAGAAAATGTATTGACTGATTCGTAGACACGGTTACTATTGGCCTCGAGTATTCGATGACTGTTTCAGATATGCTAAGGGTTGTAAGCAGTGTCAAAGACATGGAAAAATCCAGAGACTACCAGCCACAGAATTGACAGGTATAATCAAGCCTTGGCCCTTTCATGGGTAGGCCATTGACCTGATTAGGAAAATTTACCCAACGTTATCCAAAGGCCATTCTTTCATCATAGTGGCTACAGATTTCTTCACCAAGTGGGTGGAGGCTCTACCACTGAAGAAAGTCGAGCAAAAAGAAGTCATTTAATTTATCAAGGAGAATTTGATCCACAGGTTTGGGATTCCTGAGTCAATTACCACTGACCAAAGGACAATGTTTACTGGAGAATTAGTTAGGGAATTCGCAGAGGATTACGGTGTCAAACTACTAAGGTCAAGTCCTTATTATCCTCAGGAAAATGGACAAGCTGAGGCCTCAAACAAAGTTATAATTAACATTCTATAGAAGATGATGGAAGACAATCCCAGGGACTGGCATAACCTCCTCTCCGAGACTCTATAGGCATATAGGACATCGAAACGAAGCGCAACTGGGGTGACACCATTTTCATTGACTTTCAGACATGATGCTGTATTACATATGGAAGTAGTGATGCCCTCTTTATGGGTTGCAAGGCAAAACAATTTGACGCCAAAGGACTACTCTCAAGCTATGATGATGGAGCTAGAGGAGTCAGACCACGTGAGGATAGATGCCCTCAATAAGATGGTTCTACAGAAAAAGAAGGTGGCTAGAGCCTACAACAAGAAAGTGAGGAGGAAAGATTTTGATGAAGGCGATTTGGTCTGAAAGTTGGTACTGCCCATTGGAAACAAAGATCGAGTGTACGAGAAATGGTCAGCAAACTGGGAAGGGCCATTCAAAGTCCACAAAGTGTTGCCTAGGAACACCTACTGGTTGTCAAGTCTATTCGGAGAAACTCACCGCAAGTACATCAACGGCAAATACTTGAAGAGATACTATCCCACCATATGGGAAAACATTCAGAAAGAATAGGGTTTAAATGCTCACATCGATGGGCGGCCACTGATAAAATTTTGTAAAGTGGGCTGCCCAAATTTATGTAAGAGTAATCGGCTTAGCATAAATAAATGGAATAAAGTTTGGTGCGTCATTCATTCATAGAAAAATTCATGTTCAAGTATTGCAAAGCCAAATGCAAAAGTCCTTCAAAAATAGGCCGCTTCTAAAGCAAGCTATACATGCAATCCACAACGGTTTACAGAAAGGAATATTGGGTATGACGGATTTCGTCCCACTCGACTAAGCAGTCATAAATTGTTCTTCAGCTCCCCTCAGATTAGAAGAACAAGCCATAATGGAAGGATAGAGCTTTTTCAGCTCCTCACCACTTTCGGTGGCCTCCTACTTCTGCACCCTCAAAGCTTCCTTCTCATCCACCAAGGAGGCCCAATGCCGAGACACTTCTTGTCAAGCAGCAGCAACCTTTCCTTGAAGTTCTGTAATCTCTTCCTCCCAAGCTTTTATTTGAGCGATGTGGTTGTCAGCCGCCAGCTTAGATTGCTTGATGTCCTCGGCAAGGGCACTGCTTTCTTTTGAAGGCCATAGGAAGTGTTCAAAGCTTAGAAGTGACTCATTTGGCGATTGGCGTCTTCCCTCTGGCTGGAACAGGCTAAAAATTAGGTCCTCAAGCTACTGATTCTGCCTTTCAGAGAGTTCAACACCACTTTCTCAGTGGCCAAAAGATCCGAGGACAGCAGAACCTTCATAGCTTGGAATGACTCCTGTACAGTAGCTTCATCCAGTGAGTCAAAATCAGAAGAGAAGAAAGCCCTCACCTTTTCCTTAGCGGCAACTACTTCCTCTAGGGACACCACAATGGGGACAGCGGAAGGAGGATCAAAGACACTTAAGTCCATCGCAGCCAAGGGGTCCTCCCAAGATAGCTCTTCCTCTACTACAGCACTAATGGATACCAGAGCCTACAGAGAATACAGACAAGTCAGCAAGGATGTATCATCATAAAGAAAGAAGGACGCTAGCACGACAAAGTCCATACCGCTATGGGAGAAGAAGCCTGGTCACCGGGGGTCCTGGTGCCCATGATGTCCTCGGTGACCACAGGTTCAGTGTCCTGTTGGCCACCAATAACTTCCGAACCCCGGGTGACCTCATGGAAGCTCAGGACTTCCTCCTCTTCACCTATCTCCTCTGAACCTTCATCGCTGAAGATCTCCAGAGTACCAGTAACCCCCTGAATTTTGGTTGGCTAACCAACCTTCTAGATCTACAGGAACTAGTAGAAGTAGTTTGCTTTTTGTTCAGTGCCTTTTTAGCTTTGATACTGGAGGAGACCTTAGGTTGCTTAGGTGTTTTTTCACCTAAGGGAGCCACAAACCACAGACAAAATTAGGGAGAAATAGAGAAAGCAAGAAATGGAAAAGAAGGGCGGTTACCTTGATCAGCCTTCCAGACCTTAGTTTTGGCCAAGGCAGTAGACAACTTTCCTCTAGAAGCCAAGGGAGAGAGAACACCTGAAAGCAAAAGAAAGGGTCAGATATCAGCATGAGGCCCTAGGTAAATGAAAAATTACCGAACATACCTTGATCAGGCAAAGAAAGAATGAAAGTCTGAGAAACAAGCCCCTACCAGGAATCGAAGGAGTCAGTCATCGAGGCCGGATCCCTATCAACATAGACAATCGGCTTTATCACAGTGTCTAACAGTTTCTCCTGGAGCTTCTCATTGAACTTTTTAATTTTGGCCTCTAACAAAGAGACACTGCTACCATCTGGCTTAGAGAGACACCGGATAGCGTCCGAAAAGTCTTGCATCAAACCAAACTGACGGCACCACAACTGTGGCATATAAATTTCACAGCAAACCCCCAACTGCTTGCCACCCCCTTCAGCATAGTAGAGGTCCCACTCAAAATATGTCAAGCCTCACAAACCAGGCACCAATCTCTTTCATGCTCCTCGAGCATGCCTGACATATATCGTTGTAAATGTACTGGGAGGATATCCCATTCTTCGTTGCGGTCGAAAAGAAACATAGGAGGGGAACCCTGTCCCCTTAAGTTCAAAAAATACCTTACTACCTCCTCCTAAGGTAGGGGGCAGGGGCAATAAGAAGCTACAACCCCAGGGGCGACTTCATCCCTCAAAATCGAAGCCGAAGAGCGCAAAGCTAGGAAGTATAGAAGGAGCCACAGTTGAAGAAGCCAAGCCGATGGAGGTAGCTCCTTGAAGGGTTCTGAGGTGACAGCTACATATAAGCCCCAGTAGCAGTGACCGAGAAAAATGTTGGCTAGGGAAACCTGTTGACCCTGGCGAAGCACGAGGGCCAAGTTTTTGGTCTCCTTGGTAAGCCTTTCGACTGGGGAACAAGTGATGTACTTGGCAACCAAGTACCACATCAGAGCCAAATTTTGACTTAGCAAGTCCAAATCTTTGGCATGCCTTATTACCTGCAAAAGAGAAAAACAAGTGGTTAGGAAAGCTAGAAAACATAGGAGAAGCAGGTAGCAACCAAGTTAAGAGACAATCACCCTGCTAAAAGAAGAGGTGGTGGGCAAAGAAACCAATGCCTCCTCCAAAGAGCTGTCTTCCTCTGGGAAAACAGCATAAGCAACCTCCTCTCCCCGCAAAGGGAGGCCAGTAATTGCCACGACATCCCGCAAAGTCATCGACATCGGACCATGTGGAAAGAGGAAAGAATTACAGCCGTGGCTCCAGAAGCGCAGGGCTCCCATGATCAGGTCCCTGTTGAAGTACTGCTGGTGTAGAGATAGTTCAATAAGGTCAGCTACACCAACCTGCTTCCAGCGACTTTGGAAGTGTGGCCACAAAGTGACCACCCAGGCTCCGTACTCTGACGCATTAGGAATCCACATTCTTTGTTTACCAGGAGCGGTGAAGGAAACTCGATGGGGAAGAAAGGTTTCTCCCTTAAGCAGCGAAAGGGAATGCCCGGAGGAGTTGGGGAGGGCGGAGAAACAGTGAGGCATTGTTGAGAATCACCCTGAATAATAAATAAAGATGTTTAGACCAAAAGGAGTTTTAAAGGACGAAGAGACGCAAAAGAGGGGCCTATACCTGTTTGGCGACCAAGGCCTTAGAGGCAGAGAGAGCTAGAGGGATTTCTGAATCTGCAATACATAAATGAGAGGTCAGTGTCCAAAGAAAATTTGGTAGAGTTTCCCCTACAAATGGGAGTTCCCAAAATTACCTGCAAGCAAATACACTCCTAAAGCACACCTCAGTGCCCACTACACCAAACAAGCAACCAACATCCAAACTTCAAATTGCAGAGACACCCGAAACCTCAGAGGTCACTGGGAACTCTCAAGGTCACCAGAAATATAGCAGTCACCCAAAATCGAAATGAGGGAGTTCGAGAAGATTCATACCTGACATCCTACTGAACAGTTTATGGAGCTTTCGACGGTAGGAAGAAGAAGAATGATGGTATTCCTAGAGAAAGAAACAATTTGTGAAAGTTAAACAGAAGTCATAAGAATGGAAAAGAAGAGAGAGGTGCGTAGGCGTACCAATGGGTGTCGATAGTGACAGAATGGTTTCAAACGAGTGGGCTTCAACGGTGTTGGGAGACAGAGCACTGGGAGATCGTGTGACGGTAGTGACGACGGCTGAGTAGCAGAGGAGAGGAAGCTTTGGGTAGATTTCAAAAACCGTCTCTTCGGGTGGTTAATAGGTAACAAGAAGTAGCCCTTATATATTGATGGTACTAGAGCTTTTGGAGAATTGAAGAGGTTACGTTTTAAAAGGGAGCAACGAATGGGACTACCTCAAGCTGGCTGTTTGGCACGTTTTTGTCAGAAAGTCCGTTGAAATTTCGATGTCCAAGTCCATTCAGTGATTTATGTCCAGATGGCCAATATGGGGGATTATTAGAGTTATTACCAAGTATAGGTGGATGACCGTTGGGTATAACCTGTGAAATTTCCAAAAGATATACCAGATACTTAAAGGCCACCATTAGGCTTATATTCATAAGCCCAATGGTGCAGGGGCAAATGTTTAAACCGAAAAATAGGTTCGGCCTATTTTTACTATTTTGGGCCAAAAACCTGAAACCCAAAGGAAATCCACGGTTCGAAGTCCAGACACTGGCCTTGGCCCATTAGAGTTCAATGTCCAGTAAAAGAGGACGTAGTAGAGATTGAATTGGAGTGGGAGACTGGGAGTCCAAATTTAAAGAGGGGATAAGAGGATAAGACGATAGACACTAGCCCAACTCTATCTCCTATTGATAAGATGAGGGTTATTTAGACTTTATCTTTATCTAGTGGGATATGATTTTATCAAGATTATAAGTTCAATTACAGTAGGACACTTAACATTTTTTGCTATGAATAGGAGTTTTGAAGCGGGAAAAAGGATCCAACCTCTGACATATTGAAAACCTAGCATCCCAGCAAACTCTTGAATTCTTTAGCTCTTTATTTTCGACAATCCTTTTATTTTCCTTAGCTTAGCCCTTTTCTTTTTCAACTTTCTTTAGCTATTTTTTTCAAATTCCTTAGTCATTGTGTTTTTGCCGATTTGTTTACCAATAAAGCAAAGTACCTTCTGTTAGATTTTTGTCCCTTTTCTAGAAATACACAGTCGTTTTGATTTTAGTTAGATTACGAGGTGCAACAGTCTTTTTCCTTATTTTCCTAGTTTGGAAACACTTTAATTTCCTGGCACGATCGCAAACCACAACAAAGAGTTACGTGTTGCCCTTTAGTCAAAATAAAGGCCAAATAGCACCATACCCTTGCAGTAAAATATAGTAATAGGAATAACAATGAATATAGGGTAATAAGAAAGAAACTCATATAATATTTTTCATATAAACTTCAAGGTAAAATGATTGTCACTCTAACTATAAAGATAACCTTAGAATGAATCATAAACTTAAGTGCTCTAAAGTAAAATCATAGTTTGAACACTATTAGTTTGAACAATACCACCTCTTCTTTATAATCTGAATAGTTAAGTATACTAACAATTCAAAACCAATCCAATAAGGCGCTAATTTCTAAAAATAGCAATTTTTCATCAAGAACTAAGTCATATACCATTATGGATGCTCTAATTCCTTTAAAAATCATTTATAAGGTTAAACCCACTCAAATAATTGGTTAATCTCTTATAAATGCTTAAGAGCTTAATCAACACATTAATAAGGAAAAAGGATTTAAATTATTAAGCAAGAAAAATATATATCCTAAAAATACTAGGAAAAAAGGCCCTTTCTTCCTTAGTTCAACGACTATCATGTTTTGCAATGATAGAAGTTCCAAAATAGTCATAAGAAACAAATAATGGAGGATTATCTCAACAATGAGAAACCAACTTTTGATTGGTCTTTCAAAGACCAAATTAAATTCCAACAAGATGCATAAGAATATATGTTTTTCTTTAAATGATGGTTTGTTTTAAAAATCACATTACAAACCAAAATGGCATAACTATGACTTGTTATAACTCCAACACATTTTTAATGCTTCATAATCACTACACTATTTAACTTTTGTGCCTTAACTTAATAATTTATCCCTCCACTGTTTTGTTAAATGTAACTTTTTTCTATACCTCCAACTTTATTAGCAGTAGGAACAAGCTTTTGGATTATTGTTGGATCGGGAAAAGAAAGCATTCCATATTTGGAGAACCAGTAGAATTCAAAACTTTTTAGAAATCTTATTTACAGTGGAAGCAATATATCAAAATCATCATGTCAATCTATACATAATATGGTATAAGGATAATAATAAACATAAACAAGATAGTGATATTACCGACTCCTTCGCTACAGCTTTAATTTCTTG